>JAODXP020000033.1:9555680-9557536 GCA_027497455.2 Sardinella longiceps | reverse complement strand
GTGTGTGTATGCATACCTGCATGTATGCGTGTGTCCTCATGTATGCATGCTCTCTCTCTCTCTCTCTCTCTCTCTCTCTCTCTCTCTCTCTCTCTCTCTCTCTCTGTGTGTGTGTGTGTGAGAGAGAGAGAGTGCATTTGTGTCCTATGCATGTCTGTGGGTGTATGTATGTCTGTGTGTGTCTCTGTGTGTGTGTGCTCAGCTGTCAGTCTGCAGTGGATTGAAATCCCCCACGGAGTTCTCTTGTGTTCTATATGAGCAGCACATGTGTGTCCATAATTTATTGTTGCTGGTAGACATGTCCCTGCATGTCCTGACTCATCAGTCTCAGTCTCCCAGTCAGGGGACATCTCTACAATAGCTACTAGCATTCGCAACTAACCCTAACCCTGGTAGCATTCACAACCAATCTGTGATAATTCTTTACGTGTAACTTCAAATTCAGTGTTGGTCGCACCTTTGGAAATGGGATGTGATTTCCATCCTCTGCAGGTACAGTGTGGGTTTAAAGGAGAAATCCAGGGTAAATCAATCCAGAGCTCCAATGTTCAAACTCACCAAATGCTGTGGGAAGGGGAAAACCATAAGAACATTTGATACAACATAGACCAAACAGTGAACCGGCAGCTAACACTAAGTGAATGTGGCTTATGTAATAACTTACTTTCAGTTTAATTTAATTATGCCCCATGGAGTCAACATTAGTAATTGATTTGTTATTTGGTCTATGTAGCATCAAATGTTCTTGTTCTTTTTCTTAGAGACAACATTCAGGTACCTGGAACAACATGGCTATTGCCTGATTCACCCAGAATTTCTCCTTTAAAGGGACATCTACTAACCTGGCCCAGAGAAATGAAAGCAGTGCATTAAAGGGGTTCCTAGTAACCAGCCCTAGAGGCAGAAAGCCAGTGCATCAGGGGGAACAGTGGGAAAGAGCAGACAAAGGTCACAAAATGTCAACCATAAGCATAAGAAATAAAGAAACACTTGCTATAGCAGAGACAAAGGCTGTGAAAGGTGGTGGTGGTGGTGGTGGAGAAGGAGAGAGTGCTATGAATGTGAGTGTGTGTGTGCGTGTGTGTGTGTGTGTGTGTGTGTGCGTGCGTGCATGTGTCACTATGAAGATGTGTGTGTGTGTGTGTGTGTGTGTGTGTATGTGTCACTATAGGTGTATGTGTCAGTATGAATGTGTGTGTGTGTGTGTGTGTGTGTGTGTGTGTGTGTGTGTGTGTGTGTGTGTGTGTGTGTGTGTGAATTCTGAATTGGTGGTGTAGAGAAGGAGAGAGAGGGGGGAGGTGACTCTAGGTTTAAATTAACTGTGTGAGACAGAAAACAGAAGAGGAAGCTCGGAGGAAAGCGAGGAAGAAAGAAAGAAAGAAAAAGAAAGGGGAATTGATAATGAAACAGGGAGAAAGTGACAAAGGGAGTGTAGACTAAGAGAAGAAAAGAGAGAGAGAGAGAGAGAGAGAGAGAGAGAGAGAGAGAGAGAGAGAGAGAGATTGTAAATCAGCAGTTGTGTTCGTCAAAAGTTATTCCATCCCCAGTGCTAGGATTGAGCATGGTGACAGGTGGGATTACGACATAGCATGCTAGACCAGAGGCGAGGCTGTGGTGTGTGTGTGTGTGTGTGCCTGGGCGGGGGTGTTGGGTTAAGTGTGTGTGTGTGTTGCACTGAGGAGGTTAGTGTGTGAGGGTCAAGCGCATGTGTGTGTGATTTAGGAGCTGCAGGACAGGGGGAATATATGTCATGGATTTGTGTGGTTGTGTGTGTTTTCATGTGTGAAATTCATGTCATGTGTGTGTGTGTGTGTGTGTGTGTGTGTGTGTGTGTGTGTGTGTGTGTGTGTGTGTTA
>JAODXP020000033.1:9548180-9550680 GCA_027497455.2 Sardinella longiceps | reverse complement strand
CTTAGTGGTGGGGGAGTGGGCAAAGCCGTTTCCATAACCTGCTCCAGGCAATCTTCTCTCTTGTCTTGTGATTCTGTTCTTCATTGGGGAAATGATCACTGTCAGAAACACAGAAGTGAATTGTCAGTCACCCCATGCTACGGTATGCTGCGCGCTTCGTTGCTCTTTTGTTGTTGTGGCACGTTGCCCTGAGGTGATGTTTTGACACCTCCGCTCCGTCTATCCATCAGCTGCATTCCTGTTACATCTTTTAGCCCCCAGGGGCCCTGAGGGTCACTGATCTGGCCGTCACACAGCTGTGGACAAGTGGAGAGGGCTATGAGTAAAACTGATAAGTGGACCAATGGAAGGGCCATCATTGAGTCCTACATTACTGTACTTGGATGGGTTCCCATAGATCTAAATATCTGCTACTCACTTATTTGATTGACAGCCTGCTTCTGGCATGACTGGACATCCACAAGACTAGAGGCTCTCCAGCACAGGACTAATACCACAGAGTACAGAGAGAGTGCTAAGGGACTCTCAGGCCATTTTTTGGCCGGGGCTGTCATTTACTTATCATTTTGATGAAGGATATTGGGCTAGTTTGATTAAATCTCTTATATTCATGCAATATATCCAACTTACAGTGTTATTTTAGCTAGCCAAAACATTATTCTTGTGGCATTTTTTGGTCCCAGTCTGGCCCTGGGTGGATGTGAGTTAAGACAGGTCGAGGCAATGTATTAGCTAACAGTTTGCTTGGAAAATTCTAAGCTAAAAAACAGCTGTTTTTGTTGTTTTGTTGGTTTATGGTTTAACCAGCCATTTCCATCTTCCAGCAAAACCAGCCATGAACCAACAGAACTTATTTCCGTTAGGACAAATAAATACAATCTATGATCCTTTGTTTGACAGGCTGGGAAGCAAGAAGCAAGGCAGGGAAGAGAGACAGAGAGAGAGAGAGAGAGAGAGAGAGAGAGAGAGAGAGATATTGGGAGGGCTGGAAGGGTGAAAAAGTGAAAAGAACATGGAAATAGGAAAAACATAAAAGTCACAGAGATCAAGAGTTATAGAGAGACAGGACACAGACAGTTTGAAAGGGGGAATAAGAATAAACGAGGGGAATGTGTGAAAGAGGGAACAAAAGCCTGAAGCATAATTATTCCAGAGTCATTTTTATGCCTTGAGGGATCTGACCTGCTGAACTTTGAGCTACTCATCCTCCCCAGCCACTCTGTGTGAATCACTCCTCAACATGAACTCCATCTGACAGCTGAGGCCCATCACACTAATTTCCCTTCTTCACAAGGTCAGATTAGCGTAGCATCAGGTCTCAGTATAGCGACCTCGCTAACTGCTAGCATTTCTCAGAATACTGACCACAGTTCTATTTCTGGAAACTGGGATGTGAGCAGGGGGAATAATGGCATTGTGCTGCTAGTCTGACATACTGTATATATTGTGATGATGCTAGAAAGGCATTATTTTGATTAGGCCTATATAATTTTCCACAATTAGTCTTTCCGTACACGAATTTTTTTCCCTTGTCATATTTTTGTTTTTGATAACCATTTAATGCTTGAGTTGTGTGGGTATAAAATGTTTCCATTGCCAAGACTGTATCCTCAGGGAACCAGTTCTCTGAAATGTACCGCGAGTTATAGTGGATGTAACAGAACCTTACTGATAGCCTAAGGTGTCCAGACTTCTGAGATGAAAAACATATTAGGCCTAATTGACCTTTATGACCCTGAATTTTTCCTCAGGAATCTGGGACAATCCTATTTTTACATTTAATAACCTGGCCATTGCCTTCCTATGGAATTCTGTTTAATTCTCACCTTGCTTGAGTGCTCTGTCTGGGATTCCGGTCATTGGGCTCACTTACACAGGATAGGATACATCTCAATCAGGCCAGTCGGGGAACGTCCAGAATGCAGTGCGAGAATATGATCAGTCAATTTTAAGCAAATTCAAATTTAAACATCTCCAACAAGTTCTCAATAGCCAAAGTTTCAGACCCCTGTAAAAAAGCAAAGCGCAGACCAAGGGGCTGGTTATGACCTTCAAAAATCAGGGACAAAGTTGGTTTTCTTTTATTTTAACTTGGAAAACTCACCAAAAATTAGAGGACTGTTGTCAAAAAATAGGGGTGTACGGCCTGTCATACCCTTCTGTCCCTATCACTGATGCAGATAGATGATCACAGTAATGGCTTGAACAACTGACCCACTCTAGAGGAAAACCTCTTCCCAATCTTCAGTCTACTGGAGCCTCTTACTATTTTATTTTTTTCCACTACATGTAATCTGTTCTCTCCTGTTGGTTTTGTGAAATGGGAACAATCTCCAAACAAAATTGCTTCAGAGTGTCCTTTGACAAAGCTGTGTGTGTGGTTTAGTATGTCAATAATGAATGGGGTTCAAAATGACGGATGCGTTGGGAGAGCACACACAGATACACACACACACACACACACACACACACACTCTATGACCACTAACATGACTCCCCA
>JAODXP020000033.1:9535680-9538180 GCA_027497455.2 Sardinella longiceps | reverse complement strand
CGTTTAGCACATTAGGCCTTCAATATTGCTGAAAGTGTAATACATGTATTAGTAAGTAAGCATGTAAGTAAGTAATATTAATTTACTGTATAAAGCACTGTTTTAGACAGACCAAATTGTTATACAGAGTAAATAAAATATAAACACAAAAAGGCATAACAGAAACAAGACCAGCATGGAGCGGCAACAGAGAAGGCTCTATCACTTTTTGTTTTCAAGCATGCTCTGGGCACAAATAAAGTCTTTATTTGCAGATCAAAGGTATTATACCATTATGTTTATGTCTTGCCTGTGCCTGTTGAGGTGTCTAGTACTTGGCAACCTTGACAGGACAGTGCTTGCTTGTGTATTTAATCATGTCTATGTGTATCTTGTTAAGGGTGCTTGGATTGTCTACATGAATAAAGTGATAAAAGATAATAAATAATAAAGTACTTTTCATTTACCATTTATCTTGTGTATAAGCATAAAGGTCTGTCTATTTGTGTTTATATTGAAGATTATACATCTGTTCTTGTCATTACAGATGTGTTGCTACACACAACATTTCACTGCCACTGTTTTTACACAGCACAGTTGTGTCCAATTGTGCTTGTCTCATAGTACCATATCTGAAAATAATATTTGAATATGACTGTGACGTCTTCATCCTATGATCCAAAGACCCAAAGGCGTCTCTTGCAATGACAAGGTCAGAAATCGTGTCATCAGATGACTCAAGGGATATTTTAGTCAGCCAGCCAACTGGTGGGGAGTTTGTGTTCATCACTCAATGCATCACTCAATGGTCCAATCAAGACCAAGCTCTACTAACATTCTGCCAAGTTCCACGAGGGCCAATTAAGAGAGATGTAACAGAAATATTGGAATGTCACGCTAACTTGCCTGTGCCCCCAACAAGCTTGATTGTCAAGCTGCTGTTTTGGTTGCATTAAGATCAATGTCAACGATGACCATTCAGGACATGGAAAATTAAGGTTGAAGCTATTTGTCAACATTCTAAATAAGAATTGTTCCTATTTGACTGATGATTAAATGACTGTATCAGATGTAATCTACACTCTTGCAGTCAGACCTGAAAATAAATGCTTTGATGCCAGCATTGGATTACCTTCAAGTGATGCAACAACATAATTCAGACAATGAATGAATCATTAAACATACACTACACTATACTGCGCTAGATTTCTTTTTTTAAGGAAATTTGGGGGATCCCCCACCCCAAACTCACATGAAGTGACTGAAAAACATTGTCAGGTCATGCATGCATCTCACATCCTGTGAAAATGTTACTCATGTGATCTGTGTCTTCTTTGCTCATATAATATCCCATCTTAGCACACCAATGCTCCTTAGATATGCAGAGAGATTAATCTTTCAGAAGGCCTACAGTCATCATCACTGTGACAAGCTTCATGAATGACCATAATGTTGTGTAATGACACCACTACCTAAAACACCTGTCATAACCATTATGTTTGTGGATGAGCAGGGAACAGCGAAGTTGTTAATAAGTAAAAACATATATACATCAAAGACATTAACACACACACACACACACACACACACCAACACATACACTCATCATGTATTATGATGTCATAATTGTAAATCTGATATTTTTGGTAAAAAAAGAGAGAATAATGTTGAAATGTGTCCTTACAGCACCTGCTGAGAAACAAGACAAAGTTGAAGAGAGAGAGAGAGAGAGAGAGAGAGAGAGAGAGAGAGAGAGAGAGAGAGGTGAAAGAATAGAGAGAGAAGAAGTAGAGTGAAACACGGGGGGATAAAAGAACGACAGATTGAAATGGATGGAGGACATCACGATGAGGGAATTCTCGGATGCGTAGGTGAGCGAAGAACAATTCTCGGAGGACCGCATACGGGGGGCCTGTACCGTAGCACTTAGCGAATGGAGCTAAGTGGCCATTCTATGGAGAGGAAGAGATGGAAAGTGTGCCAGACTCTCTCTTTCTCTCTCTCTTTCTCTCTCTCTCTCTCTCTCTCTCTCTCTCGCTCTCTCTTTCTCTCTCTCTTTCAGTGGAGGCAGGAGAATCTGACCTAGTTTGGAGAGAGAGCCCTGAGTGACATACTGCATGTAGGCGCGCACATACACACTCACACGCAGTCACACACAGACACACACACAGACACAGACACATACACACGCATGCTGTACTATACACAGACGCACACACACACACACAGACACAGACAGAAAACAGTACATAGACCCACTAGCACACATACAGTAGACTATGACGCATTCATGCACACAAGCACACAAAGAACACACACACACACACACACACAAATAGCCATTATGAAATATGCACAGACAGTCTTTTTCTTTGGAACATAGACAATTACACTCACATATGCATACACATACACACACACACACACACACACACACAAATACACATTTCAGCATGGACAATACAAACAAGGCATCTTTGTCTCAAGAGTAAAAGCAAGAGCCGGATGCTTAGAGCCATAT
>JAODXP020000033.1:9523180-9525680 GCA_027497455.2 Sardinella longiceps | reverse complement strand
ATTGTTTGCCTCTGTGTGTGTGTGTGTGTGTGTGTGTGTGTGTGTGTGTGTGTGTGTGTGTGTGTGTGTCCGTCCAGTTACAGTGAGGAGGCTAAGCACATATGACAGTAAATCATTTGAATTTACATGTCAGTGAATTATGGCAAACATCACTGATTGCATCTCTGCCCTGATGACCCTCTCTCTCTCTCTCTCTCTCTCTCTTTCTCTTTCTCTCGCTCTCTCTCTTCCTTCTCTAAGGGCATAGAGACGTGTTGTCATGGCTGTTTGCTTGGATGTTGTGTTGGTCTGAAGACTGATGAAGAAAAGATGGCTCTTTGGCTCTGTTGCCATGGTGCGTCTCCTCTAAATTCTAAAGAGTGGATTTGGCCCAAGTATGCTATGCAAATTTTAGCTGTCTGACTGCTAGTGCAATTTGGTGCCAATGAATTAAATATTTTCAGTTGACATTTAGTCGAATAAAGGTTATTTCATTTTATTTTTGCAGTAATACTTGGCTGCCTATTTCCCTTTAAAAATGCATTTTATTTTTGCACTTACAAACCACTAGAGTATATGAGCACACCCAAAAGCTTGATAGAAACCTAAATGGATTGTCATGAATTAGTAAGAGGATGTCCTACTGAGAAAAAAATAATTTCTATCAGAGCTTGCTGAACTGCATAACCGTACGGTTGTGTCGACTTCTTCTTGGTGTTGTGTAAGGGAAATGTTCAATCAAATTAAATTGGTGTCAAGTGTGTGAACACTAATAGTTTTTACCTCACTGGTAGCTGTTTTTACAAGATGTGAATACTTTTTTTAGGGTGTTGTTTACGTCAGCGGCTGCTACAGTCCCGGGAGTCGTACCTAAAAAAATTGCTCCGGAGTGGGGTGGCCTTGAGATGTCTTCCTACTCAAGTAATGTAACTTATAAATGGTATGGTGGCTGTTTTTAGAGGATTGTGTTTATGCATTTCAGTAGACCTGCAACCTATCACATGTGTGGAAACACACACACATGCACACACAATTACAATAGGCAAAGAGACAGAAATACTGCACACACACACACACACACACACACACACACACACACACACACACACACACACACACACACCAATGCTGTAAACAACAGTGCATGCAAAATGATTTTTTGGGGGTGCAATGAATATTTTATGATGTGTGACATGCATGGCCTTCTGTGCTGAAGCACAAGCACATTTTTTAGAAGAGGGTGAAGACAAAGATGGGTGTGTAAGGACTGGTAAAAAAGGAAGGAGGGGATGGATTTAGGACTAGGACAATATGGATGTGAACAGGAGAGAGTGACTCTCTCTCTCTCTCTCTCTCTCTCCCTCCCTTTCTTGCTCTCTCTATCTGTATGTATGTACTGTATGTATGTGTGTTTCTGTCTTTGAACTAGTTGGCCATTAGTCGAACCCTTAGGTCTGTACAAGTATATGTGTGTGTCTGCTTGTGTGTGTGAGCTAAGGACTGCCTGTCTGTGCATTTGGTCTGTGCATGACCCAATTTAGATAGGTTGCTTCATACACAGATTGTACTTCTTCTCTCTCTCTTCTCTTTTTCTTCTTCTTCTTCTTCTGCTTCTCTCTCTCTCTCTCTCTCTCTCTCTCTCTCTCTCTCTCTCTCTCTTGCCCAGAGGCAACTACAAACAAAGTTACCCACTTTGCCCTCCGGGACACTTCTAAATCAATTCTCTCATGCCCAGCCTAGCCCAGCCCGGCCCAGCACACTAACATACAGCACCTGGGAGACATTCAAGGCTAATTCAAAATCTGATTTGCTACAGGCAAAGGGGTTGGTGGGGATTTTTATTTCTTTATTTTTTTGCTAAGCAGCTTTCTGTGTCCCATTTAAATACTTAATATCTCCTCCCAGTCCAAAGTTTGAGCTTGGTTAACATGCCCGGTGATGTAACTGACTCAGTGTAGCACTAAAACTGTGAGAGATGACTGAAAAGTTTTGGAGCAGGACAGTTAAATTTACTTTTTTAGACAAAGTTTTTTTTGTTGTTCTTTTTTTGTGTGTGTCCCTGTTTTTTTTAAGTGTCCCTGTGAAAGCAAATTATACTCTATCACTTTCTCATTCAGCAAGTGGAAATAGAATAAAATATTGTGTCCTGTCATTTTTGACAAATGCACACAATCGCTGACACGTACAAACACGTGCACACAAACACGCACACACACACACACACACACACACACACACACACACACACACACACACACACATAGTGCACACATAACCTCATAAACATGCAAACAATAGGGTCTAAACTTAGCTGCTTTCTGTGACCACTGAAATACAAGTGCTTGTGTGTGTGTGTGTGTGTGTGTGTGTGTGTGTGTGTGTATGCATGTGTGTGTTTGTGTGTGTGTGTGTGTGTGTGTGCGTGCATGCATGTGTGTGTGTGTGTGTGTGTGTGTCTGTGTGTGCGTGCTTTAAAGGATGGAATATTTGTTTCCCTCGTCCTGTTGTTTTTTTGAAGTGA
>JAODXP020000033.1:9495680-9518180 GCA_027497455.2 Sardinella longiceps | reverse complement strand
ACAGTTCTGAAGTAGAGTACACACACACACACACACACACACACACACACACACACTTTTTTCCAATCCTGTACATCATTTTAAATAAAACACTCCTGGCCTTTAAACTAAAATGTGAACATTACGATAAGAGCAGCAAAGTTTTTCCACTTCACAAGGTTTCCTCCCAACATCGCCTGACTCTCTCTCACACGCCACCTAATGACCTAATTTCATTGCAGCGATGCATTGGAGAAACGCTCTCTCCCACTGCCTCCCTTCTCTGCCAGTTTTACTTCTGAACTGGAGACCCACAGCAGTACTAGCCTGGCGGCTAGGGTTACAGCATGCAGTGCTAACAGAGAGAGAGAGAGAGTGAAAGAGAGAGAGAGAGAGAGAGAGAGAGAGAGAGAGAGAGAGAGAGAGAGAGAGAGAGAGAGAGAGAGAGAGAGTGAGATAGAGAAGGAGAGAGAGAGAGAGATAGAAAGAGAGAGGTGAGTAATTTATGCTGAAGCGTTCTCATGCCATGCTAGTGATGACCTGCCGCTGAACCCTGGTGCAAAGTATAAAAAAGAAAATTGTCATAAGGCTTCCTGTTTAATGATGTAAGGCTGAGCCACATGTACTGTAGACACGCACAGACAGATACAGTCTCACCCACACACACACTCAGACACAGACACACACGCACACACATGCCAACACATAACTCTCACACACACGCACAACATAAATGCTGAAATATGGTCATACTCTCATACTCAGACATTCTCTCTCTCTCTCTCTCTCTCTCTCTCTCTCTCTCTCTCTCTCTCTCTCTCTCACCCTCCCACACACACACACACACACACACATACAAAATCACACACATTTACAAACACAGACATATGGTTGACATGCACTTCAGTGAACACACCCATAAACTCAGTGCATCCCGAGGACCAAGATCACTGCAAACATAAGGACCACAAACGTGACCTATTGACCTTAATGCTTTCCATTCTCTCCAATTGTATATCCATTAATTATCTATGCCGCTGGGGAGAGAACCTCTTCTGACCTGCCACTGAACCCATTATCAGCCTCCTCCCCAGCTGAACAAAATGACATAATTCAGCGCTGCTTTGTTCATCCCCCATCCCCCTTCCCTAAAACTACATATTTCAGTTAACTCCCATTGTGAGTGTGATAGGATTCCCCTTTGTAGAAGATGAAGTGGAACTCTCCTTTAAACCAAACCTAATTTTCTTGGTGTATAATATAACATATACCATATGTGGCTTCTGACATGTCTGTGGTGATAACATTTCTTTTTTTTTTTTTACTGTGGTATAATTTTGGTATCAAATAAGGCCTCTGATATTACTGAGCAGCTACACCTTAGCCTAGCCGTAGCCTTAGAACTGTAAAATAGATCCAAAACTGAGAGGTGGAGTCAGCATGTGTTGGGTATGAGAGACTGCTGCTGTGAATGGGAGTAACGAAACACAGAACTTGCAGGTTCGAGCCCCACCTGACCCCATCGTAGTGTCCTTAAGCAAGATACTTAACCCATACATTGTAAAGCTGTAGAGCTTTGAGTGCTCGTAGGAGTAGAAAGGCGCTATATATAAATGCAGTCCTTTACCATTTAGAGGAAAACCTGGGACCACAATCACTGTTACTGTAACAAACAGACCTGCACTCACAGACACATACACACTCACTTGCAAATGTACTACACACAGACTATTTATGGTGGCATTTATTATTACACACACACACACACACACACACACACACACACACACACACACACACACACACACACACACACACACACACACACACACACACACACCTCCTGCTTCAACCTCTTTTCCAAGTGATTGTACCCCAAAGGGCAGGTAATGTCACCTCTCTCATGGGGGAAGACTCATGTTTCTGTGTGTTGTTTCAGTGTTTGTGTGTTTGTGCTGAAACTCTGCTGCCAAGGACGGTGAGGACGAGGAGGAGTCCATGGATTACTCTTCTTTGATTTTTTCCCCTCAGTAAAATGATAAATAAATAAATAAATAAAATAACAGCGAGAAGTTCAAAAAATAAAAACAGAGGTTGGAGACTCGATAAATTATTGACTTCTCTAAGAACAGTAATTTGACCCTTTTTTTCCCTCTCTGCCTTTTTCACTCTGTCTCTCTCTTGTTCCCTTCTCAAAGACATCTCAATACACACAGGCAAGTTTGAGCACACACACAGACAGACACACACACACACACACTCACAGACATACACACACTGTTTGTCAGCTTCAGGATATCGACAGGCCTTACAAAATGCTTGCCTTTGCACAAAACATCCTCACAAAAGTCAACCCCCACAACCCCTTTGCTGACAAAAAAAACCCCTCTCATGTAGATTCACCAAAGTAGAGGGAATGTTAACAACGGTGGTGCATGTGTGTGTGTGTGTGTATGTTTGTGTGGAGGGGAGTTGAACATTTTGTGTCAACATCTTAGGCTCCCCAGCTATGCTTTGAGCTCTTGAGAGCTTCTAAAGATGCACGCTCAGGTGGTCCCCATTCGGCCACGTGTGCAGCACTGCCACCAAAGTGCTCGATCAATAATGAAACGCCACCGCAGAGGAGGCAGAGTCATGGCACGCAGAAAGGAAGACGAGAAGACACTAGGACGAGAAGAAAGAGCAAAAGAAGGGAGTAAGGAAAAAGCCGAAAGAGTGAGAGTGAGAGAGACAGAGAGAGAGAGAGAGAGAGAGAGAGAGAGAGATGGTTTTGATGGGTGGAAACCATCTCGGCGTCGTCTACTTTGGCATTGGGATCAGTGGAGCACTGTGGTTGTGGAGGCAGCGAAGAGTAAAAGAGGGTGATGGATGGCAGAGATTGGGTTTTACAGGAGTGCCACTTCCCCAGCACTTAGCACTAGTTCTCCATACAGCGTGAATAACATACGGGACAGGAGGTGACATTTGTCAGCAGTAAGCAACCAGTTGGTGACTATGATGTGCACTTTGGTTCTACTACTACTACTACGAGATTGCAATATTGTTAACAGCTTTTGAGAGTCACGCCCAGGCAAGACACAACAGCTCCATCCTATAATAGTCCTAAGTGAAGCTTCTGATGGTTTATGGATCAGGGAAGGCTTTGGTATTCAGGCACTTCCTGCTTGGAGTTAGTGTATAGGCCTCTGTGGATGGACTGCTGTTGAGTTTCAGTTTTTAATATTCATACCAGTGCAAATCCTCTGCTGGCCTCGAAATGCCCCAAATTAGTATCAATATCAGTATGAGTGTATCCCTGTCTCGCAGTGTTGGGAGTTAATATATAGACTTGGGCGGATGGACTGGCTGTAGAGTTTTGTTTTTTAATATTCATTAGCATGCATTTTGAAATTGTTCTCCTGACCTTGAAATGCCCAAATTAGTATCAATATCAATATGCAATATGAGTGTATTCCTGTCTCACACAGCGGGGGCTACAAATCTAGGTCAACAAGAGCTTATGTAAATTACATTGTTTTGTTTTTTTTAGATTTTGTCAATAAAGAGGTAGTATTGTTATGATTTGACTACTCTTAAGATTTTATGTGCACGAGGCGTTTTAACCTCTGTGGCTCTAGGTTTTCTTAAATGCGAGTGCAGAGAATGAACATTATGGTAGGAAGTGTGCTTTTCAAATCTTCCCAGAAATGTCATCTTCAACTGGTTTGAGGTGGTGATATTCCACAATGCTGTATATGGATTAAACCTGCTTCCTTTCCCAAATGTCCCCACAATGGCAATGTGTCTCTGGTGTGTGTGTGTGTGTGTGTGTGTGGTAAGGAACAGCCACATAAAAGTCTCCAGAAAAAAAAAAAAAAAACAGTGTTAATCCACAGACTTCAGCACAGGGTGAGAATTACACAACAGAGCGAAAGTTAAATAAAATGGATCTTTCTGTTACCTTTAGCTGTGTGTTATTCCCTTAACCTGTTGCCCGAAGACCAGGTTAACTACTTCTGACACTTTGTTTTGGTGTGGAAGTAAAGCATTTGTTGTACAGTAGTTGAAGCCGCCTGAAGAAAAAAGGGTGGGTTGAAACATGGGGGGCGCTGTCCATGTTCATTGGTGTCCACAGCCCCAGAGGTACCGCAATTTTTTTTTTTTTTTACTTAATGTTTGGTATAGGATGTTGTTCAGAAGTTATGTAAAATTGAGGTGAAGTGATTTTGTATTTCTTATACTTGTATTCATTAAAAAAAATCATAATCAATAATTGAGTCATTGCAAGAAAACTTGTTAAGTGGCTCAAACATTTGCTACAGTAGTCACTGGTTGTCACATTGGAATGTTAGCAGCTAGCAAAATCTTAAATGAACCACTGATTAAAGTTTGCAACTTTGTGTGACTTTTCTTTGATAGTGACTCATCAGAGTTGCAGCCTATGTAACCTGAAGTAAGTGAAATGTTTATGTGCATGGAGTGCACAATAAAAACAGAAATGAGCCTCGGTTCCTTAAAATGTAGCATATCAACACTCTGAGTCAGTAGGTCTGTTTTTATTCCACATCCTAAATTTATTTTAAAAAGAAAAAAAAAACATCAAAATTACTTTTTATTGTGTCATTTCAAAACAAAACAAAATAAAAACATTTTGCCAAGGCCTTTTTTTAAAACAAAAGAAAGAAAGAAAGAAAGAAAGAAAGAAAGAAAGAAAGAAAGAAAGAAAGAAAGAAATCTCAATGTCTAGCAGCATCCAAAAAAACATCGGTACCCAGGAATAATCAGTTATAATTTCTTATATATATTTCTCTCACGGGAGGGGGCGTCAGGCTCTATACACAGTACAGCCAATGCAGAACAATTAATCCTTTTGAATGTGAACAAAAGTAAATCCAAGAGGGGGTTAAATACGCTTAAATACGAGTGCTTCAGTAAAAGACACTTGACTTTTTTTTTTTGTTTCTCTGAGGTACTTTACACAGAAACTAACAGGTTTTGGCATTGGACTGAGGTGACATATGCATCACACCTCGTTCTCTGGGATACACCACATAAGAACAGGGTTCCCTTGGGAAGAGAGGAGGGATTCAAAAACAAAACGAAACAAAAAAAACGACAACCCTCAAACTGACACCCTGTTTATAGGCTAAAAACTTTACACACTGTAGACATAAGAGGAGGATACCGAAAAGAGGAAGAAGGGTGGGGCAGGGGGTAGAATCGAGAGAAAAACCAAAGTAAGGGAGCGAGAGAAAGGGAACCAAGGAGAGAGAGAGAGAGAGAGAGAGAGAGAGAGAGAGAGAGAGAGAGAGAGAGAGAGAGAGAGAGAGAGAGAGAGAGAGAGCATGGGAGATAGAGAGAACGATTCAAACCACTATCCATCCACGTGACCATCAATTAGTTCAGGCACACATTGTTGGGGCTTATTCTTTTCTTTCTTTTTTTTTTGTAAAATAAATATATCAGAATACAACTGCATCTTTGACAACATCACAGTCAGTGCTATTACTCATATAGAACAGTTTTGTGACTACAAACTCAACATACCATACTTATTGCTGCTAGGACTCTCAAATCACAAATTATTTGTTACTGTACAAAACTAATTACAAGAGAGAAGGACAGAGAGAAAGAGAGAGAGAGAGAGAGAGAGAGAGAGAGAGAGGGAGGCTGTTCACATACACAAGGAAAGCACCTTAAAAAGTACAAAGGTAAGGACCTGGCTATCTTGTAACTTAACCATCACAAAGGAAAGCAAACTGATAGAACAAATCCAGAGTTTCTGTAGTATTTCCGTCAGGGGGGTACGGGGTTCAAGTCTCTTTGAGAGGCCTCAGGTTTAAATGCTTGCGTGGAACAGAAAATATGACTATATCTTCAGTTACATTCATTTACTTTTTCTTCTTCTACTCCTTTCTTCTTCTCCTCCTTCTCTTCAGTGTTCTTCTTTTTAAACATTGTGCCTGGCAGTGTAAGTAGTAACTGTCCCAGAAAGCAAAGCACAGTCGTTCTAGCGTAGCCTAGCGTTGCTCAATCCCTTTAGCGTTCGTTCCTGTCCTCATTTTTCTGCTTCACCAAGTCCACCATGATGACTCAGCGTTAGTTAGTGGGATAGCATTCAAACACTGGGGAAGGGATTGGGGGGAGGGGCGGCTGGGTGGAGTGGGTGGGTGACATACTACATCTGTGTTAGCCTCCATGTTTCTCTCCATGGTCGCTTCAGACACAGCAGCACAGCTGTTTCTTGTAGAACAAAAATTGTGTGTGTTTGTTTGTGTGTGTTGTAGCATTGTGTGGTGTAGTGAGGTGTTCTGTTTCTATGTTATTGTGGTTGAGTTCTAATGGCATCCGCTGCTGTTTATATTGTCCATCACTATGCGGAACCATTAAGAGAGGAGGCTGTGTGTGTGTGTGTGTGTGTGTGTGTGAGATTGGTAAGGTGCTGGTGTTGTGTAGTGTTGTGTACTATGATGTTCCATCATTATCGTTCTCTTCATGTTCCATGGAGGTGACGGATCACTTGGCGAAAGTGGATCAACTGGTTAAGGTGGGATTGAGAGGTGTGTGTGTGTGTGTGTGTGTGTGTGTGTGTGTGTGTATGTGTTCTGTTTTGATGCCACAGTTTCTCATTGGTTCTTGTCCATGGAGTTGAGGAACCACTCTGTGAAGCGTCGAAGTTGGGCGGCCGCCGTCTGACTCTCCTCGTGGAGACGCATGTTGTCCTGCCTCAGGTGCTGGACCTGCTCCTGCAGCATGGCCTTGTCTTGCTGCTCCTGAATAGTGTGTGCGCACACACACACACACACACACACACACACACACACACACACACACACACACACACACACACACACACACACACACACACACACAGACACACACAGACAATAGCAAAGTTAGTGCCTGAAGTAGCCAACACTAGTAACATAATACCCTGAACACATTCATCCATTGACTACTCTTATGGAAGACTCAGTCAACATGCAGTGCACTAGCGTCTGTTTACTTTTGTAAGCGCATCCTAGTATATTCCCTGTGTTTTTTATGTGTATCTGTGTGTGTGTGTGTGTGTGTGTGTGTGTGTGTGTGTGTGTGTGTGTGTGTACACACACTGTATGTGTGTGTGTGCATGTCGCTTCTTATTCTCATCACAGACTGGAGCTTAGCTAGGTTGCCGGTGAGGTCATCCAAACCCATGCAGTGCAGTGGAGTGTTAGGTGCAGGTTATATCGAGGCGTTTGCTCCATCGAGAGCCCTTACCTTTCTGAGGTCATTCTGAAGTTGCCGAAGGATCAACTCCAGCTGATTGACTTTACCAGTGAGTAAGGTAGGGGAGCCTTCCCTGGAAAAGGATAGACAAAATACATGGTCAACATCACTGATGCATCAGCTTATGTCTGTCCTATTTCTTTATCTCATCTCCTATTGTGATATGTTTACGGTATCTATTTCTTGTTGTTTGATATTTAAAGAATGTGGTGTGTAATATTAATCATATTAATATTTAAGGAACAAAAATGATGAAATTGACAGATGTAGGTTTATATGATGTTGTCTAATCTTTGTTTGTTCTCTATGTACAGTAATGATAACAACAACAACCAAAAAATAACAACTTGGTGTACTGTATCAATGTATCAACTGTATCCCCCTGGTCAGAGATCCCCCGTCCCCATGCAGACTTACCCAGTGTCCAGTGCTGAGCCCCCTCTGGTGCGCGGGCCGAGGGGCAGCTCGGGGGACATCTCCAGTGCCTGTTTGGCCTGCTCCGCCTCGCTCAGCGAGCTCAGGGACGGGGCGCTCTGGTCTGGAGACCACAACCAAACAAGACAACATTTAGCACTTAGCATCCATGAGCAGCATCATAAGGTTATGTTACAAATGCAAGAGCCTTTAGAACTAAAAGGTAGACATCTTGTTAGCACTGACATTAATGCTATCTAACAGAGCATACAGTACTGATATGCTCCATTAGAATCAGGGTTAAGACTGGCCAATATCCTGTTAGCATTTAGCTGAAGATTTCTTGGCTACATAGCATCACAATATATGGTTCAGGTTAACATCTTCCTAAAAGACTTGTACACTACATGGCATGAGATGATGTTTCATGTTAACTTTGGACTAAATGGTCAGTGTTAGCACTAAGACGCATCATGTTAACATTGGACTCAAGACCCAAAAACTACACTTCATTAACAGTGAATGAGAACGTCATGTTGGTGCCAAGACTTGTTTACTTCTGTGCTTCTCTGTGAAGACTCTTTACAGAACTTTTTTGATTTTAGATGTTAGCACTAGAGGAGAACCTTAGTAGATGTTTGTGGTGCACACTCTACTGCACAAGCATAAAAGGGGTGAAAATGGAAGATGGGGGCTAAATGTCTTCCTGCCTTGGCTGTTACATTATACATGCTGAGAGGAGGGTGATGAGGGGGTTACAAAGGCTGAGCTTCGCCAGCCGTACCAAAACACAAAGCTGTGAATGCATATTTAAAAGGCGTCAAACTGGAGGAATGAAGGGCTTTGTTTCAGCTCCTTGTTTTTAAACAAGTCAGAAAGCGGAGCGAAAGAAGAGTTACACTTAAAACATGACGGGGAAAACTTGCACTTGAATTGATGTGCATAAAGTGAAGGGAGGGTGGAGTTAAGAAATCTAACCCTCTCAGAGCTGCCTGAGGGAATAAAGGTGGCATGATCATTTGGTGTTGCGTAACGACTGGCCTCAAAACTTAAAGCGACGAGCCTTGAGGGACACTGAGAGCACAGGAAGGAAGCATAGAGAACGCTCCAACACAATTAGCTGCTTAATCTGCAGTAATCAGGCCTTGCGTAATCCCAGCAGCTCTGGAAACATCTGCATTTCTGCATATCATATTAGCTTAGGCTAATAAACACCATCAAATATTTAGCTATCAAACAGTCCATCTCTGTCCTTGTGTGAACACATAGAATTCTGGAGGACCGCCCACATCACATTGCTCTGACTGGAAAACAAACTAAAGCATTAAGACATAAACTCTCTCCCAAAAGAGACTACGGTGAAGCAGAGAACTTACATCTCGCCTCAAAGTGATGGGGGGGGGGGGGGGGATATTTCAACACTATTTGCTTCAGATCAAAGTGTCTGGTAAGTACTGAACAACAATTTTACTGCCTGAGGACATTTCGATGCTATTTGACACCAAAACATGTTGAAGTGTTTGTTATCAATTATTAATGTTCATTATGAATCTACAGCAGATGGCAGGTTAGATGCTTGTAGGATGTAAAACGATGTAATGATAAGTCACCTAGATATAATCTTTTTTCAAAAAGACGTATGATCTCTTTTTCTAGCCCATGACCTGAGTGGACAAAAATCACAGATATTGTGGGATAGGTAGGGAGGTGAAATACAACACCAGAGATGAGACAGCTTTACAGGGATAATGACACTGGGACACTGGAGAGAGGTTCACCAATTTGACATAGATAAGGGATCTTTCACACACACACACACACACACACACACACACACACACACACACACACACACACAGAGTAATAGTTCTCAGCACCTTAAGTATGTTGTCACTATGTGAGATGACAAAGGTCATCTGTTCATGAGCTCTCTCAGTATGTGCATCCCCTCACCCCCTCTCCCCCTCTCCATCACTCCATCTCTCCATCCCTCCCTCTTGAAGGGTAGAGGGGATCACACATCCACTTCAAGGTTCATAATGGGAATGGCCACTGGTGTTCACACTTTCTCATCAAACACCACAGAGAGGTGATAAACTACACCCACCGTGCACCCACTTTCACTCACAATTCCCCTACAAACACGCGCGCACACACACACACACACACACACACACACACACACACACACACACACACACGGACACATGCAAACAATCAAGGAAACATACGACAATGACAAAAACAAGAAAGACACTCAGACCCACAAAAATTCATTACCTTCCAACAAGAGAGCATTGGACAGCTCTGAAAAGGCAACACAAAAACAAAAGAAAAGAAAAGAAAGGAAAGACAGGCAGAAAAAATAGAGAGAAGAAGAAATATAAAGTAACCACATGAGCCAGGGAAGTAGACATAGAATACTCTACACCTTACAACTGCAGTAGGGCATTAGAAACAACACAGAGCGGGGTGGAGGATGATTTGAGCCTGATGGGGATTTTGGCCAAGCGCCCACCACACCTAAGCACCATTCAACATGTACTGTATCTGTGCCATGTCTTTGATGCCTTTGTTTCAACTTCCAAGATGCTTAGTGCATTTGGAGCATGAAGACGTTTGCTTGCTGATACGATTTTACCAACTTTTTCCCCCTCACATGACGGCCAACTTTGAATCTTTCCACTCGTTTCCAAAGCGATGTGCTTGGCACTGCCGTGTGCTCGATGATGACTCCCCGCTCGATGGCTAATAGTGGCGTGCTAATGAAACACGAGCTAATGCAGCCAACAACAACACCCCCCACTCCCTCCCCACCCCAACGGCTGTGGGGTTTATACTGGGAGCTTATGTAACAAGCTTACAGATTGTGCCTCCCCAGTAATTCAACCACAAACGCCAAGGGGATGCAGTATAAGCATCAGATGAATAGCTAAGCAGAGAGAGAGAGAGAGAGATACAGAGAGAGAGAGAGAGAGACAGAGAGAGAGAGAGAGAGAGAGAGAGAGAGAGAGAGAGAGAGAGAGAGATGAGAGTTTTGGGACTCTGAGTCTCCCTTAGGAGTACCCAGGCAATTAGAAGCGGTGGAGAAGCGTGCGTGCTGCGCTCGTTTACTGTACTGCCAAGCTGCTTAGGATTAATCAGATCTTTAGTCACAACAGATGTAATTGTATGTATGGATGGATGTATATAGCCATCTCATGAGGACCGCTTCACACACACACACACACACACACACAAACACACACACACAGACGGACACACAAGCACAAGCGGATGTGTGGCGTGTGTGTCACACGTTAAGGTGTCGGTATTTGCATGAGGGGTTTGTGTTGTGTTGTGTTGTGCCGTGAGTATCGCCACTGCCTCACACGTGGGGCTCCTGTGTCGTTAGCACAATCTCACTCTCACAGATGAAACTGGCATCGCCTGGTCCCCGAAATAGGAATGGAATCTCTGAGGCAATCAGCGCGTGGCTAAAGGCTAGAAACTAGCGTGTAGCGTCTTGCTTGCTTCAAACAAACGGGGCTTGACGGCGGTGAGAGTAGACAGGGGAGTGGAGTGGAGTGGGGAGGAGTGGCGTGTTTGTGCCCGAGGATTCGGACTGATTGGCACGCACTTGTAACAATTTGGTCTTAACAATCTGGTCGTTAAGCAAGTGACTCGCCGACAGTAGACTTGCTTTGCCATTCCAGGCCCGTGGCCTCAGTTGGCCTCTGAGCGTGTTTCGCTCCGTGGGTTTTGGGAGTTTCGCGTGCCGTCCTCCTTTGGTGTCCCAACAAACAAACAAACAAACAAACAGACAGACAGACAGACAGACAGACAGACAGACAGACAGACAGACAGACAGACAGACAGACAATGGCATGCTACAGCAAATGATTGGAGAGGGGCAGAGGGACAGAGAGGCACGACATGAACCCTTGATTCTCTGGCAAAGTGACTCTGCACTTATGCATTCAGTCAGGAACATGCACACACATGTGCACACACGCTTGCTTGCTCGCGCGCACACACACACACACACACACACACACACACTTTTGCCGACTCCCATCAAGCCTCAGTAAGCAAATTGGATCATATTTGTTGCGTTGCTTGTGATAGAGGGTTAAAAACAAACCACTCTTGTTGCCAGACCCACTTTCATTTGCATTAAACGAGAGAGAGTGAGTAAGCGAATAAGAAAGACGGAAGGGATAGTGTAAGAGAATAATGTGTGTGTGTGAGTGAGTGAGTGAGTGAGTGAGTGAGTGAGAAAGAGAGAGAGAGAAAGAGAGAGAGAAAGAGAGACGGAGATTAAGAAAGACAGAAGAGTGTGTAAGAGAAAAAATGTGTGTGTGTGTGTGTGTGTGTGTGTGTGTGTGTGTGTCGGAGATGAAGTTGTATGTGCCAGAGAGAGAGTGGCAGGGGAGTGGGTGTGAGTGGCGATAGAGAGTAACAATGGAGGGAGAGGAGTAATTAGAAAGAGGAAGAGAGAGAGGACATGTAAGTAAGGAGCTCCAATGGGGCCAAAGCAAAGACATTATGTGAGTGACAGACGGCAAGAGAGAGAGGACAAAAAAGGCGAACCAGAGCGGTCAAAAGGTGACAGGGGCAGCTATAATTGCTCTTAACCAAAATGAGCCGAGGCCAGAGACCAGTAATTACGGGTGATGCTGGTCAGAGCCAAAGCCTCTCTCTTTCTCCCTTTCTCTCTCTTTCTCTCTCTCTCACATGCTTCCACTCGCTCTCTTTCCCCTTAAGTGGCTCTGTGGCCTAGGCTCAGTGATAATGGCTTCATTTTGCTGGCGCGCTGAAAAAAGCACTCAGTATATTCTAATTAACACCTACATGTAACGGAAGAGTGGATCTCAGCACAACAACAACTACAACAACAGGAAGGTGGTGTAAGGGAGGTGTGTGTGTGTGTGTGGGTGTGGGTGGGGGGGGTTGGTGGGGTGAGGTGGAAGAGACAGAGATGGAAAAAAGGGGAGGGAAAAAGGGGCAGATGGATGGATGAAGAGAGAGATTGAGAGAGAGGGGGAGGGAAGCAGGTGCGAGGAAAAGATAGAAGAGAGGGAAACACTGACCAATGTCAAACAAAACAAAAAAATCTATTGGAGATTTTGAATGATTAATCGATTTCAGATGATTTATGTTGTGGTGGTATAACAATGTTAACCGCCTTCGGCCATCTTTTCTTTGTCTATGAACGACCTGTGATCTGGTGACCCAAACTTAACGGACAGACACAAGCTGCCGGTGGCCGACTTCATATGGCCCCAATTGATTCTTCTCTGAGCCAACTCCAAGCCTACAGTAAAGCACTAAAGCCCATTTCAAGCTGATCTACGCCTGGCTAAAGTCACTAAGTTTGGAGTCATAACGGCTGACTTTAATGTTGTCAAAATGAAATCAAACACAATAACATGACATCACAAATAATGGAATAAGCGATGCAAGATGCATCTGGGGAATCAAACTGCTCAGAGAGTCAAAACACGAGGCAGATGTAGTTTGTGACTTTGTGACTAAGCACATTTGGCTTTGGCAACAGGAGGCTTTGTAACGTTACACCAGCAAGCAAGAGCGAATGCAAATGGAATCCCTCTTTTGTTTAGTTTTGTTATTTTTTTCTCTCTCTCCTCCCAGTCACCCCCTGACTTGCTCTCTCAAACAGGCTGCCTCCTAAGTGGTCACGCTCCGTGACTTCTGAACACATGGAAGACAGGCAGGCAGGCAGGCGGGCAGGCCGCAGCAGATGAGGTTGAGTAACAGTCGTAACAGTCCCGCTGACGAGCTCCGCAGAAAGAGGGGGAAGGACGGCGTGCTGGGATGGGATGGATGAGAAGATAGATGGGAGCCGCACCGCGCCGTGTCGGCCATGTGTTGTTTCAGACTTCCTGTATGAGCGATGACTCAGCAGCCCAAGCGGCACGGGTCGCTCTTCTAAGAGGCGCCAAACGAGAGGCGAGAGAAGCGGAGATGCCAAGGACGTGACTCACGCACTTACCGCCAAGAGTTGGCGAAACGGTTGTGCCATTGTCGTTTATAAGCTCTAGGTTTTTACAGGATACCTGATCACTGCTCTTTCCCAGAAGTTGGTTTCGACTGACAAAGCCTTGTGTACAGTATGCCAAGATTTAAAGCAGGGTGGCAAAGCGAGTAGAATTTTGCCTTTTGAAGATGGATTTGCCTTATCAATTTGTCATGCAATATCCTTATTTTGCCTTTTGGCACATCACAAGAAATATAATATGCATCAGCCAATCTACCCTGACTTATAAAAGAATCAAGCTTTGAAATTTTAATAACAAAGGCTTCAAAATATTAAAGCCTGTTTCTTTTTTTTACCTCTGTGCCTGCACACAATGAGTAGCACTGGAAAAGGCACACCTGGTGCAACCATTTGCCCTCGCTCTTTAGTTGCTATGGTGAAGCGCGTTACAAACTAGAAAAGCACTTGGAGAACGCAGACCTCCGCCAAGGCATTGTAGTCACAGATACAAATATAAATTCCAGATGGGGTTCTGGATCAACGATCATCACTGAAATTGAATCAGTTCTCACTTGTTCCAATATACATGTCCGAAAATCATCCAAATCCAATCATCCTAATCTGTGCATTATTTTTCGAGTACACAAAGACACACACACACACACACACACACAGACGCCGGTGAAAACATAACATCTTTGGCGGAGGTAACAAAAGAAACAAATAAATAACAAACTAACAAACAATTGATAACTGGTGGCTTGTCCTGGTTGAGCGGAGGCTTATAAGGGTGAAGGAGAGACACACAAACTGCACTGGTCAGCAGGCTGGTCAGCGGACTGGTCTTACCTTCAAACGCCCGGGCGGCGTCCACCAGGTGGGACCAATCCAGTCCCCCCACAGGGTCGGGCAGGGGCATGAGCCCAGCCTCCGCCAGCTTGGCCTTGTCCGCCAGCGAACCGTCCGAGTACCAGAGGTCGTCTGTGGAGACAGGAAGGTCGGAAGGGGTTAAGGGGCGAAGGTCGGAGGTCAGATGAGGGGCAGATGGATAGATTAGTGGAACGACAGGTTGGGCAACAACATATCCCACCAACCCCCCTCTCTTCAGCGCTAGTTCCCCATGATTGCTGACCGTTGCTTTACTGTCTGTCTGTCTTTCCTTCTGTCTTTCTCCCTCACTCCTTCCCCCACACACACTTTCATTTCTGTCTTTCCCACACACACACACTTTCATTTCTGTCTTTCCCACACACACACACTTTCATTTCCTTTGTCTCAGCACAACTACACTACTTCTCTCTCACCTTTCAAATGCCAAGCTCCATTTTTTTCTCACGCAATTCTCTCTCTCTCTCTCTCTCTCTCTACACACACACACACACACACACAGACACACACACACACACGCACACGCACGCACACGCACACACACACACATATACAAATCAAGGGTCCAGTATTAACATGCAAAGACAGCATAAAGGTCTTCATTGTAAAATTCCAGGATTTCTGTATGAAATGGACTACTGTATTCACACACACACTCTCCCTTCTTTTGTCTGAGCCTGTGCCTGTGCCTTTGACTTGGCTGTGTCTATGTGTGTGTGTGTGTGTGTGTGTGTGTGTGTGTGTGTGTGTGTTGCCTGTGACTTTGACTTGGCTGTGTCTATGTGTGTGTGTGTGTGTGTGTGTGTGCTGGCTGTGCTGTGTGTGTGTGTGTGTGTGTGTGCCTGTGAATTTGACTTGGCTGTGCGTTGTCTGTGTCTTTGACTTGGCTGGGCTCATCTGTGGCACCGAAGGGTGAGTGGGGAAACCCAGCGCGTCCCAGGCGAGGCGTAGGGGGCAAGCGAGGATATATCTCTTTGTGCCGCCACTTCAAAGTACATTTGCTGAGAAAAGGCTTTTGGATTTGACGTGGCAACTTCACGCGTATGTGCGCTCAAACACACACTTAAATGCGTCTCTGGATAAGGCAGATGGAATACATAAATATATTAGCACAAAGCACAAAGACAGAAATCAAAGAGGAACCGAAAAACGCGCCGACAGAAAGCGACTGATTGTGTCTGTTCTTGTGTCTTTTGTTCTGCCTCTCACAAGCCGTGAGACGAATAACAATCATCTAGAGGAAAAGATTCTAGATCTCTCTTTCTTTTCCTTTCTTCCTTTCTTTTCTATCTTTTCGTCTGCCGACTGAATCCTGTAACCTCGCACTCAGAGGTGAAGGGGATAAAAAAAACGGAGCTGCTCATTTTTCCTGAATAATAATTACCCGGAATCTCGTCCTAATGGAAACGTCTCGGTGAGAAGAGCCCACCTTTGCCTCCGCCTCGGCATCCCAATGAGGCCTCGCTGATCAGCGTGGACCGGGGCCCGTGACTAAAAGACAGGCAATTACGTGGACACCTATGTCCACCCCGCTTGATTGCACTGAGTGAGGTTAAAAACAAGAGGGCAGAATCCATCCATTCCTCTCATTCTTTCTTTTTTGAAGCCAGACAGAAAAGATCATGGGGACCAATGAAAGAGGGCTCCTTCTGCACGGTAGGAGTAGACATTGTGTACGTGTGCGTATGCATGTGTGTGTGTGTGTGTGTGTGTGTGTGTGTGTGTGTGTGTGTGTGTGTGTGTGTGTGTGTGTGTCATGTGATTAGAGAAGAGTTTTTGGTCACGGCTTGTCTAATACACACTGCTGCCTACTCCTCCGCTCCAGGTCAGATAGGGTTACATGAACAGAGAGAAGGAATGAATGAGAGAGAGAGAGAGAGAGAAAGAGAGAGAGAGAGAGAGAGAGAGAGAGAGAGAGAGAGAGAGAGAGAGAGAGAGAGAGAGAGAGAGAGAGAGAGAGACAGGCTCTTATTGTCTTTACACTGTATGCTTTCCTATTTTTTTTTTTTGTTTTGTTACATTTTTATGTTCTCTTTTTCATATCTGTCTATCTTTTCCAGTTTTCTCCCAACCCCCTGTCCATCACTGAGCTAGACTGAGAGGGAGCTCTCCCTCTTTCTCTCTCTCTCTCTGTCTGTGTTTCTTTATCTCGGTCAGTAATTCATTCACTCCACTGGGCTAACAGAGAAGAGAGGGGAAGCTTGCAGTCTTCTTATGCTAGCAAACAGTCGTGGACTCCTCTCCTCTTTCTCTCTGAGCCATCCCTCCATCCCTCTCTCTTTCTGGCATGATTCATTGCCCTCTTGTCCAGCGTACTATGTTCTTTTTTTTTTTTTTTCTTCATTTGGATTTTGTTCTGTTTTTTTTTCCAGCTGCAGGACAATGGCAACTAAATATTTCACAGTAAAAGCACTACAGCCCTATAGCATCTTCACAAGCTTTATTTACCAGTAAAATGTTTTACTGTTACTATGACGACGTAAACATCCTTCATAGTGTTTTTTTTCCCCAGTATATTCTATGGCATACTTTTCCTTCTTTCTCTCTCTGTCCACCATGAGCTTGTGGAAGGTGTTTTGAATAATAGATGATTTCTCTCTCTCTCTTTCTCTCACTCTCCAGCTCACTCTCACTCCTCTCTCCCTTTTTGACTGTGTGCTAATGAGGTGAAATAAGTAGGTGTGTGTGTGTGTGCATGTGTGTGTATGTGCGCGTGCGTGTGTGTGCGTGTGTGAGAGAGAGAGACAGAAGGTGTTGATTAAATGTAAAATGCACCAAGTAGTGTGCATGAGGGTGTTACTTTTGATGTGAATGCACTGGATCATAGGCTACTCAATATGTGGCTTTGTGAAATGGGTGAATAGAGGTGAGAGGTGTCTGTCTGTGTAGAAGCCAGACAGAAACAACCGCAAGGATTATAGTGTGTGTATGTGTGTGTGTGTGTGCGTGCGTGCACATGTTGGTCTTGTGCACAATGTTTAAGTGAGTGTAAGTGTGTGCATGTGTGCAAGCATGGGTACTCCCTCTTCAGCTGTCTGTCAACTATGCCCAGCAACGGTCACCGTTCCAGTGTATGTATCCGTGTGTGTGTGTGTGTGTGTGTGTGTGTGTGTGTACTCACTCTTGAGCTGTCCGTCGGCCATGCGGAGGGTCATGCGCGGGGGCAGCGTGCTGTGGTAGGGCGCGCCGCTCCCGAACAGGATGTCGGCGGGCAGCGCCTGGTCCAGCATGGAGCTGCGGGAGGAGGCCAGGGAGAGCGCCCTCCGGTGGCTGCTGCACAGGCTCTCGTCCGACAGCGTGCGGTACAGCGAGCGGTGAGGGGACTGGCCCACCGCTGTGGCCTAAAGGACGGAGATGGACATTTACACATGGTCAGATATTAAAAATATAGTTTTATTTGAATCTATTAACAGGAATTTGTTAGATTTTTTTGATTATTATTTATTTATTTATTGAGAGAGAGAGAGAGAGAGAGAGAGAGAGAGAGAGAGAGAGAGAGAGAGAGAGAGGGGGGCATGGAGGGGAGGGAGGAGAGATGCAACAGGAGAGTAGATATGGAGAAAGAAAGAGGAGGAGAGAGCGGGCATGGGGGAGGGCGTGGTTCAGACAGTAAGGTTGGGTTACACAGAGAAAGGGAGGAAGAGATGGAGAGAGGTAGAGAGAGAGTGAGGAGGTGTGTGGGGTGGGGTGAAGAGAAGAAACAAAGGGGATGAGAAAGTGTGTGTGTGTGTCTGTGTTTGTGTGTGTGTTTATTTATTTATCTATGTGTGCACTTCAAACACATTGCATTCTGTGATTTTACATATTTTAAAAATATTTTGTTCACAGCATGATGCACATTTTGGCAAAGCCATTTGCTTTTACACAGCCATGCCAATGAAGCATAGGGAATACAGCTGGACAGAGAGAGAGAGAGAGAGAGAGAGAGAGAGAGAGGGGGGGGTGGAAAGAGAGAGGGGACAGAGGGATGCTGAGGAGAGTGGGGAAAATAAATGGAGAGTGGGAGGGATGGAGGGACGGAGGGTGGGGGGTTGGGGGGGGTTGAGAATGTAATCACACATAATCACAGCCATTACTGTATTAGAATAAGCTTAATCTCTTAATCACATTTATTTATGGCCTCCATCCACATTCCTGTCCAGTCCAGACAGACAGAGTGAGAGAATAACAGAGAGAGAGAGAGAGAGAGAGAGAGAGAGAGAGAGAGAGAGAGAGAGAGAGAGAGAGAGAGAGAGAGAGAGAGAGAGAGAGAGAGAGAGACAAAGGGAGGAAGAGAAAGGAGGGAGGCATGGAAAGCATGCAGCATAGCAACATATGCGTTCATTTATGGAGCAGAGTGGAAAAAAAGCCAAACAGAGACAACAGAGATGTAGGAGCCATTGAGGACAAAACTGAAAGACAGGTGTGGACAGAACAAGCAGAAAGAAACGAAAGAATGAATTCAGGGAAAAAATGAAAAAGGGGGGGGGGGGTATAATCTAGAATAAAGACAGGAAGGAACGGGCAGCCACAAAGATATGTGAAAGAAAGAAAGGATGAATTAAAAAAAAAGAAAAACAATTTGAGGCAGCACAGAGCACAAACACTGCAATTCAAGTATGACTGAAGGGAACCCACATGAAACCAAGGAGGCAGGGAATGAAAGAGAGAGAGAGAGAGAGAGAGAGACAGAGAGAGAGACAGAGAGAGAGAGAGAAATAACAACACCAAAGGAAGGAGAGAGAGAAAGGGGGAGCAGAAGGCAGTGAAAGGTGGCGAGAGAGAGAGAGAGAGAGAGAGAGAGAGAGAGAGAGAGAGAGAGAGAGAGAGAGAGAGAGAGAGAGAGAGAGAGAGAGAGAGAGAGAGACTGTGAGAGAGGGGGCAATAAGTGCTGGGGTGACTCGGTGGGGGGTCGTGGCTATTGAGCGTGACGCTACATGTGAAACCTATTAAGACTGCCCTTCTCTTCATCCATAATTCAGTCTAAACGGTCATAGACCTGATGGGCCACAGGCTAGGGGGTTACCCCCACCCCCCTACACCCCTCCTCTGCAAAGATGTGGGTTATGTCTGTCTGTCTGTGTGGAGGAGGCCGTGCAAGACCATACACTGAGGAAGCAGTGAGCGGGATGGGGGTCGGGATTCCCGCTGCAAAGCATGACCATCGCACACGTCCACACACACACACACACACGCACACACACACACACACACGTCCACACACACACACGCACACACACACACACACACACACACACACACACACACACACACACACACACACACAGAAAAACACCATTCTTTCTTTCTTGTTTATCTGCCCACCCACAAGCTCTCTCTCTCCCCCTCACTCTCACTCTCTCTCATACACACACACACACACACCACACACGCCCCAAAAATCACAAATCCACTTTTGAATGGGGTCAAACACTTGGATGTGTGAAGAGCATTTGGTCAGTCTTCTGTTCCTTCAGTTTTCACTGTCTGCACACCGACTTGCTCAACTGTGTGTGTGTGTGTGTGTGTGTGTGTGTGTGTGTGTGTGTGTGTGTGTGTGTGTGTATGTGTATGTGTGTGTGTGTATGTATTTTATGACCCAAACAAACCAGGCATGTTGTCCCAATACTGCAAATCTGGTCTTATGTATGTTTGGCGTCCCGGCCAGCCTACTTACTCATTTATTTATCTATCTCTTTATTTATTGCACACATGCTCTAGTGACCAGGATTTAGTGACCTACATTTGATTGGATCTCTTGCCTCATGTCCTTCAGACTCATTGACTTAGATAGATAGTGCTGAATAGTGCAAGGCACTGATTTTCATTTCTTCTTTTTATTTATTTTTTTTCATCTCTTTTACTCATAGTAACAATAGTGAATTAATAACAACAATGTATATAACAATAACAGTAGTTTTTTGTAAATATCACACAGTCCTCCTGTGTTAAACAGTAAAAGGTACTCATGTTTAATAAATATTATTATTTTATTATTTTTTATTTCACACAGTCCTCCTTGCTGTTGCACACAGCGGAGTGTATGCATGTGTAAGTGAAGCGACTGGGCATTATTTATTTATTCACCCGTGGCCCGTGTTTCTACCTCAAAGCCCAGCGGGCATTCCCACGGGAGAGAGAGAGACAGAGGGAGAGAGAGCGGCATGGGTGGGGTGTGGGTGTGGGCCCCGGAGCCGTCTGTGGAGTCTTCTGTTACTGCATTACTATGGTGCTGTGACTACTGATATAATGTCTCTGTGTGCGAGTGAGAGGTGACCATATGGACAATGTATAGATTACATACTGTATCTGACTGTCTGTATGTAATCATCATGCCCATACATGGGTCTGTGTTTGTGTGTGTGTGTGGGCGGTTGAGGTTTTTTTTTTTTTTTGCTTTGGATTTAGATATTATGTTCATTAGTGATGGCAGTGCATCATTTTGTTTCATTATCACGATTCCACTTGATGAAAAACAACCCCTCCGCACCTAACACACACACACACACACACACACACACACACACACAGATACAAAAGCGAACACCCTCCGGCCTAAACAAGCGTGCAGGACAGGTTTGCGTGAGTGTGTGTCCAGTCTCCTGCTTTCCCATCAGTGTTTGGTGCGACTGGCGCTGACGGACACAGGAGCACCAGAATGGCCGTCTGACAGCTTTTCGGATGACATCCATTTACACCTGTCTGTTCTTGCTAATTTATTTCCCGTCCTCCATTGCCCCCCCCCCCCCCCCCCACTTACACACACACACACACACACACACACACACACACACACACTCCCTTTCCTTCCTCTACCATACCCCCCCATCCCTCTTTGTTCCTTTTAGTCAGCCACTAACGCCGGATGCAGCTAATTAAGAGTGAAAACAGACAGCCAGACGCTAGCCGCCCCAGCCCGCCACGCTTTTAATATGAAAATGCTAAATTAACCTTTTGACTGGCAAAGCGAGCGTTGCTATGGTAAAGGTTAGAGTGTGTGGAGTGCCAACGCAACCCCCCACCCCCACCATCACCATCACCACCAAAACCCCCACTCCACTACCCCCACAGCGGGCTCTATTTGTGGGTCTGGAGTGAGGGATGTAAAGTAGAGAGCGTGATGGAGAGAAGGAGGGAGATGGAAGGAGAGAGCCAAAAAAGAGAAAAAAAAACAAAGAGAGTGGAAAATCAAGGGAGGGATGTAAGAAGAAAAAGGCAAATAGAGCAAGAGGGGGAGAGAGAGAGAGAGAGAGAGAGAGAGAGAGAGAGAGAGAGAGAGAGAGAGAGAGAAATACAGGGGAAATTGAGAATAGAGAACAAGAGAGAGAAAGAGAAAGAGAGGGAGAGAGTGGCAGAATGAGAAGCAGAGGGAAAGAAAGGCAAAGAAAAAGTGTGAACAAAAGGAGAGAGAGAAGCAGAGAGAGAGAGAGAGAGAGAGAGAGAGAGAGAGAATAAAAAGAGAGCGACAGAGAGCAGCTTGTGGGTTAATGTCGTGCTGCTCTGAGATTAGGGAGGTGCGGCAGACAGATGTCGAAGTGAGAGACAGAGAGAGGATGAAGCATCTGAAGGGAACGACAGTCCTTACCACCCCCCCCCCCCCAAAAAAAAAAAAACCTATCCCCCTACGCTCATGCCAGTTTCCAGTGTTGAAGAGAGGAATGATTAAAAGCAACAAAGCCCAGCTGTTCCTAACAAAGACATGAGAGACACGTAGATGCAGCACTATGAAGCTTTCGCTTGAAAACTAGCAATTAACCATGCCCAGAATAAGGCATCAAAACTACTCACAACTCTTAACTCCAGCCTCTAGCTGGACCCATAAAAATGGCTAACCGCTACCATGCTAACTTGTGTCCTTGAGTGACGCATTGGGCATGTCATACTAAAAAAAAAACCCCAAAAAAACAACAACAACAACAACAAACAGACAAACTTCCTTACAGGTTGGTATGAGTCATATCAGAAAAGAGCCTAGTGCACAGCTGGCAATACATGCCCACTTTTCAACACTG
>JAODXP020000033.1:9490680-9493180 GCA_027497455.2 Sardinella longiceps | reverse complement strand
ACAGTGCCTTAAGGAGCAACGACACTAAGCCATCGGTCGGACTGAAACATGGAGAAGCCAAAAAACAAAAGAAAAGAAAAAGAAAACAAAGCAAAGGAAAAATAAGCATGGAACAAGAACGCAATCTGCAAATGGGTGGCCTGACCTGCTGCCAAACCATCTCAGCAGTGTCTGGGTGTCGTTTAGCCTTTAATAAGCAATGATGGAGCAATAATAATGACAAGAAATGAATACATTAGTACTGATGGTTGATTAGATTCCTCTTGACTGGGAATGATGGACATGAACATAATATAAACAGAAAATCTAGGTTAGAAAGCAAAAAGCAAAAACAAACAAATGACATTGTAATAGAATATTGAAGTCAATAAATCATCTATAATGTCCTTAAGCTTCTGCCATTGATTAGCTTAGCTTTGCTTGTGAAGATGATTGACATGAATGATTGACCTACAGTATGTGAAATAAACAGATTATATGACATTGCAACAATAAAAGACAAACAAATGTCAGCCATGATATTCTCTAGCAGTGATGAGTTTGCTCTTGATTGCACAGATGATGAGCATGAAAAACAGCAAAACGGAAACTTGTAGCAAACACAGCAGCACACAAGGCTAGCTCGAGTTAACAGTGACTCATTTACAGGCTAACGGGGTTGTCAGTTATTGCCAAGTCATGATAAGTACCATGACATTTTTTATTAGTGCCAAGTCATGATAAGTAACATGTGACATTTGGAAGTCAGTGGAGCCATAGAGCTCAGGGAGATGAAAAGGCCAAGGGTCGGCCAAGTGACCAATCAGAGCGGAGAGACTGCGATTGGGGGCAAGACACAGACGCGCTGTCAGACGCCATCAGGGTCAAGGAGAGAGAGGCACAAACGGCCACTGACAGCTGTCAACCACGGCCGTGCCTAACAGAAGCTGGCGGCATCTTTGATTCATTGTAGACATGCGTAGGCAAACGTATGCATGTGTAAACACACACACACACACACACACACACACACACACACACACACACACACACACACACACACACAGCTACTTACTACATACAGCATCCTACACACGTACGCATATGGAGTCATGACAAAAGCTGACTGTACAGAACATGCATAGAGAGTCTGTCACGCAAACAAGACTGCACTACAGCACACTTGTATTCACAGGCAGAGATTGGAGCATGGAGACGCCACACACTCACACTCACACACACACACACACACACTTCTGACAAACTTCTGCAAAACCTAGCAGCAAGTGTCTCAGCCAAGTTTGGAAATACTGTCTTAGTACACATGCATAGACAACCAACGCATGCATAGGCTACATAAATGTTCAAAGAGTCGTCTCTTTTCCAACCCTCACGCCTAACCTATGAACCATCCATTCAACTATCCTGGCCCCCTGTGCACGCCCACGCACACACACACACACACACACACACACACACACACACACACACACAGGACACAGCACAAGACACACACACACACACACACACACACAGCCCTGCCCCCTCCCCAGTGCTCACCTGGCCTGCTCCTGGTCCAGAGTGAGGGCCTCGTGGGCCTTCTTCCAGCTCATGAGGTACTTATCCCTCTGGAGCTGGGCCAGCTGGCTGCTGTACGGGTACTGCGGGTGGTGGTGGTGGGTGCCCCCGTGGGCGTCTGGGCCCGGCGCCGTGGGAGAGATGATGTAGAGCTTGGAGGAGGAAGAGGAGGAGTCTATGGAGCCGCCACCGCCACCGCCTCCGCTCTTGAGCCCACGCTCCGACGGACTGCCCGAGTGTCGAGAACCACTGAGAGAGAGAGATATGGAGAGAAGGAGGGAGAGATGGAGAGAGACAGAGAGAGGGGGGGGAGGAGAGAGAGAAAGATATGGGGTCCATTATGGGAGAGAAGAGAGAAGGAGAGAGAAGGAGAGGGAAGAGAAAAAGGAGAAGGAGAGAATGGTTAATATTGTGTTGTTAAATGCAACTTCTGGGGGTTCTTACACAGTTCTGGGAGGGAAAGAGACCGAGAAAAAGAAAGGGAATACATTTTACAAACAAACTAAAACAACCACTAACTCCTCCACTTTCAAAACTGGCCACAAGATTAATAAATGCAAAAAAACAAAAACAAAAACAAAAAAAGAGAGCATATGCAAAGAAGAGAAGAGACAGACGGACAGAGGAAAAAAAAAAGAAAAAAAGGAAAAAAAGCAGGGAATGACTAAATTGAATTTAGCCCCACATAATCAGTGGCATTATTGCATTAGAGTCAATCTAATCCCTCATGCCTGTTCAGCTCCCTCCCTCCCTCCCTCCGCTGCCAACTGGCCACTTCACGGCTGACCTCTCGCTCATGTGCACCGCTACCGCCCTAATAAACTCAACAGGCCATCAACAACACACACACACACACACACACACACACACACACACACACACACACACCTCTACCGCCCTAATAAACTCAACCGCCCATCAACAGCCCCCCCCCAACACACAC
>JAODXP020000033.1:9478180-9485680 GCA_027497455.2 Sardinella longiceps | reverse complement strand
AGGCATATATATTCACATATGCAAGTAGACTCACACAAAGAGAGTTAAGCTACACATACTTTATCTCCCCCCCCTCCTCTCTCTCCCTCCCCTCTGCTCACCTGGACAAAGAGGAGATCTCGCTCAGGTCCCCGGTGCTGCCGTCCGTCACGTGGCCCGTTGATGCCGCACTGGGGGTGTGCGGGTACCCCTGGGGCGGGAGGTACAGCTTGCCCCCGTCCTCATCCTCTCCCTCACCTTCCTCTGGATACTCCATGGTCCAGGGCAGGCCACCTCCTCTGGGTCCTCCACCCACTCCCCCACCCACCCCAGACAATGGGAGCGGTGGTGGTGGCGGTGGGGGCATGCATGGGGCCGTGTCGATGCCACTGTCGGTGGAGGCGCCCTTGATGTAGGTGAGGCCCAGAGACTCGGGGTCCATGGGGTCGGCCGAGCCAAAGCGTTTGCCCACCCCGCCGCTGCCGCCATCGCTGCTGCTAGCGCTGGAGGCGTTGCTGGAGAGCGTGTTGCTACTGGAGTGGCTGGAGCAGTGGCTGGGGCAGCTCTTATCTCGCACCTGACAAAGGATGCATTTACAGCATGTTATTACATGTATCTAGCTGATGGAGAAATTACTAAATTTTATTATTATTAGGTTATAGGCCACTATTACATGTATCTACCTGATGGAGAAATGATTATACATTGTTATTATTATGTTATAAGCCAATGATTCTCATTTGTAGTGTGTGTTATTAATGTGTTATTAAGTAATCATCCATCATGTCATTCAATAGTACATGTATATTGTACTATTGTCACACTATATCAGATGGTTCAAGTGCATATGTCAACACCACGGCATTAGTCAAACTATCATCTGTGATAGGAGCTTTTATGACTTGTCGCGATGATATCACTGCGCAATCTTTTTCCTGGTAGCATCACATTTAGTAGCAGGCATCATATAAATATGACAATATAATATGCATTAGCCTAGAGCTACATGGCAAATAAATATAAAAAGAAGAGTTATATGGGCAATATTACAGGACAGCGTACAACTAATGTGACAGCGAATGACTTTCACTGGCATTTGTTCAGTTAGTTTTCCCTACACTAGGGATACGATCTGATGTGAGCTGAGGCTTTTAAATGACTTTATGTTTGCTAACCAAGCAGTGAGCAAACATAAAACCAACACATTTGCATTCATTACTATAAAATTTTATATTTTTTCCCCCACAATGAGATTAAAATGCATTTATGTTAATGTCCCGCCACACTTGGCCTGTGAAAGAAGTGGTAAAATTCATTTCCAAGATGAAACGGGCGACAAATCCACTTACGAAAATCATGTCCGTGACATTCATTAAAGCAAATAACATCAAAGCAGGAGAGAAAGAAACAAGGCCTATATCGTATGACAACACAATAACGGCCTAGTCACAACGACCGAGTCACATTACAATCAGCCAAGCAACACTTCTCGAGTGTGACATCTTAACATCAGCCCAAAATTAAAGTAGGGCACTACAGAGACCTGTTAGATGATGCACACACACACACACAACACACACACACACACACACACACAGACAAACAAAGAATGCGCAAACACGCATACACACATACAGAATGCCCGCACACACAAGCACAGAATGCACACGCACACACACAAACCAAATAACAAATAGGTCTTCTTCATAGAAACAGAACAAAGGCCATTAGGAAAAAAATGGTGCTAAGCCCAAAACAGGCCCCCCCTGCGGCTGGTATTAAGGACCTCGTGTAATATTGTGAAATTTACGAGCGGCCGGGGAAATGCCTTCGCCTCTTATTAGACTCTGCAGATGAGGCAATAATGCGGAAGGCTAGGGGTGGCTATGGCAACCATTGTGAGAACAAGAGAAAGGGAGAGAGAGAGAGAGAGAGAGAGAGAGAGAGAGAGAGAGAGAGAGAGAGAGAGAGAGAGAGAGAGAGAGAGAGAGAGACTCTAGAGGTGTCTGTAAAGAGAGTAAACACGGGGAGGCAGGGAGGGAGGGAGGGTCGGTGAATGTGAGCACATCGGCAATAGTTTGCCCCCAACAAGGACGGGGTGACCTTCACAAGTAGGCCAGGCCAGCCGAGTAGGCAGTGGATGATGAAGCGATTTTCTGAGAGTCTGTATATGTGTGTGTCTGTGTGTATGTGTGTGTTTGCTTGTCTGCGCTTCAGAGAATATGAAACATTTGTGTGTGTGTGTATTTGTTTCAAGGTACATATGATTAGTGTGTGTGATACATATGATTAGTCTGTGTGATAAAGCGTGCATGTGTGAGTTATTTTGTTATGTCTATATACATGTGTGTGTGTGTGTGTGTGTGTGTGTGTGTGTGTGTGTGTGTGTAACAATACCCTTTCTCTTAAGTGTGTGCATGTAGAGAAAGGAGAGAGAGAGAGAGAGAGAGAGAGAGAGAGAGAGAGAGAGAGAGAGAGAGAGAGAGAGAGAAAAATGACACAGATCAAAGGGGAGCTCATTACCCCACATCCTTGTGGTGCCTTTTAATGTATGTGCACGTCAAATAGCGTCTGCACGCGAATAGCACAGCGACCCCCGACCCTACCAACCCCCCAACTTCACGCCGTACCACCTGAGCCTCCGCCGCCCCTGCATTCCACGCCCAGACCGCCCGCCGGTGACTCGAAAGCCCACGCCGGGGACGGGTACCTCCCGTATACAGACACTCGTGACAGGTAACCAGACCCTCTGGGAACGACAAAGTGGGTCAGCGCTATCAGAGCGGCCACTTTCTCCCTCTCTCTCGGAGCTAGTTTCGCTAGCCTGGCATGGAGCACCAGCCAGCTCAATTAACATGACATACAACACACGTCTGAGTTTGTGTGTCTGTGTGTGTGTTGGATCCTCGAAGGGGGATTGGGAAACACTGATGGTAGTTTCAATGAATTAATTACATGGTTTTTGTAGGTTGGACTCTCATAGTGAACAAACTGTGTGTGTGTGTGTGTGTGTGTGTGTGTGTGTGTGTGTGTGTGTGTGTGTGTGTGTGTGTGTGTGTGTGTGTGTGTGTGTGTGTGTCTGTGTGAACACACAATCGTATAGTTCCAATGAATGAATGCAAAAATATAATTTACAATCCCCCACAGCCCTTTGCTGCCTGTCAAAGACTATTGTAGAGGACATTTTAATATCAACCCCTTGGGCCATTCTGCACTCAATTGAAGCCATTCTATGCCAATTCAAGCAAAAGGCATTTAGATCTGGCGCGCCTCCATGACAGGAAAATTGAGCAATATCCACATCAGTTAGGTGTGTAACCTTAAGCTAGGAAGTTCTTTTCACTAAAGAATAGAATTGAGTCTATTCCGTTCCTCTGGTTCCTTTGAGGTAGTTGTATTGTTCCGGTGTTCTATTGTTTCTTGCTTTGACTTAGCAGGTCAGCTATTGTTCTTGTGCTGACCTCCGTCTAACTCAGAGATGGGTAGCCTACCGAGAGGCTTGTGTTCATTTCGCTTTCCGACAGGTGTCAAAGGGCAGCCATTAAGTATTAAAATTATGTGTTTTTCTTCAGAATTGATAAATGAACCATGAAAAGAGACAAAAAACCAACAAAAACTGTCAACGTGAGGTGATTTAGAGTCAATGAATTCAAATTTTTGCGGATTCTTCTGCCACAGCAGTGAATGGATGGGGGCTTGGTCATTTTTGACACGTTTACTTACTCTGGGGAATTTCCTGGAGGACTCTTTGCCGCCCTGCCTCTGGAGCCCGGGGTTCAGGATCTTGGTGGAGGGGAGGTGCCACTTGGCCTCTGGAGGAGAGAGAAAGAAAGAGAAAGAGAGAGAGAGAGAGAGAGAGAGAGAGAGAGAGAGAGAGAGAGAGAGAGAGAGAGAGAGAGAGAGAGAGAGAGAGAGAGAGAGAGAGAGAGAGAGAGATCATCAATCTTCATCTGTCCCCTTAGAGAGCAGCGCCTTTCACTGTCTGATTTATGACTCCCCGAGGACCGTGACCAACCAGCCATGTTCCGCCATGCTCAAAAATAAATAAAATGTTATTGCAATGACAAATTTATGACTCGTATTACATCAATTGTGCGTGTTACGGAGATAGAGGATTACTGTTGTGGACTGCTCTTTTGTGCTACACAGCGTGTGTGTGTGTGTGTGTGTGTGTGTGTGTGTGTGTGTGTGTGTGTGTGTGTGTGTGTGTGTGTGTGTGTGTGTGTGTGTGTGTGTGTGTGTGTATTTACTTGGTATGCCTGGATGCCCTCTAAATGCCTTAACTCACATTACATGCATTCATATAACATTTCACAATTATCTTTACTGTTTTATGCTTCTATATCAATGAGGCATTCTGGAGTGGGATAGGGGTTTATGTCCTTCCAGAGCAAGGGTGTTTGTGGTGTTGATTTGTGAAGCTTTTTAACCTGTGCTTTGGATCAACAAGAGCACAAACAGAGGAAATGAGCGAAGAAGGGCCTGAAGGAAGTGGTGGAAATGGGAGATTTCCTAACGCTTTGCCCTACACTACCCTCCTGATCTCAGAGCCCCTGGGCAGTCACTCACACACACACTACACCACCCATGGGCCCTGTGGGCATATGGGCCCATTCATGGTTAGGGGTGCTGACTAACCCTTAGGAATGTAAACAAGGTGGCGGCTAGTTCATTAGAGAGAGGGAGAAAGACTCCTAGAACCCAAATGAAAAGGACATAGAAGAATGGAAGAAGAGAGAGGGGGATAGAAAGAAGAGAAGGGAAGAGGGAAAGAGAGAGAGAGAGAGAGAGAGAGAGCGAGAGAGAGAGAGAGGGAGAGAGAGAGAGAGAGAGAGAGAGAGAGAGAGAGAGAGAGAGAGAGAGAGAGAGAGAGAGAGAGAGAGATGGTATCTCCAAAGGAGGACAACTAAAGGCGAGGTCAGCCATGACTCAGGAGCGCTTGGGTGGACTAGGACTGAGGGGAGGTGTGGGTGGATGGGGGGATTGATTGACAGAAGCCTAATCCTATTACTCACGCCTAACTTACTTCCAGCCCCTGAGGTCCACCTTAGAGTCACAGTCTTTTTTTGGTGATGAATTGCAAAGCTACACAAAGGGGGTGGAGGGCTGAAGAGGTTCAGAGGGCGACAGAATGGAGGAGAAGAGGTGAAGAGGAGAATTTTATTGTCCCGCTTTCTGCTGCAGGCACCTTGAGGTGCACCTCACAGTGTAAGAAATGAGATCTAGTTGCAAGATACATAACCCCCCCCCCCCCCCCACCACCACCACCACCGCCTCATGTACCTTTCTGTAAAAAAAAAAACCCTGGAAGTCGCTGGAGTGTCTGCTAAATGGAAACGAAATGTAAATATAAATGGCTTTGTATGTCATGGCTGCTATGGATACAGACAGAGAGACTTCCATCTCTCTTCATCTTTCCCTTCCTACATGCAGACAAAACATAGCAACATTTGAAAGGAGTAGATCTATGTCTGTGAAAAATAAAGAACGGAAAAGAAAGAGGATTCTACTTGGACACGACAGACACAGATAGAACAGACAAAAGAAAAAGAAAAGAAAAAAAGCAAAGGTTTGCTGAAAGAGGGCCAGAGGGTGCCAGTGTGCTGTACTCACCAGCAGACCTGGTCCTCTCCAGTTTGGGCTCTCTCTCTCGGCCACACTCCCCCTCCTTCTCCTCCAGCTGGTCATGAAGGGCCGGGGACTGGCTCCTACACACATACAGGACACACAAACACCAAGAAATAAACATATAAACAAATACATAAAGAAAGAAAGAAAGAAAGAAAGAAAGAAAGAAAGAAAGAAAGAAAGAAAGAAAGAAAGAAAGAACGAAAGAAAGAAAGAAAGAAAGAAAGAAAGAAAGAAAGAACGAAGAAACAGAAAAACAAACAAACTAGACAGGATTTTCACAAAGTCAGTTGGAGTGAGTCAACTGAGTCAATGCCAAAGCGTTGCATGATGGCTGGAAGTACAAGTAGCTGAGAGTTCATACAGAGATTTATGACATAGAAACAGCTATAAAAATACAAATAAATATGTAATTACATAAATAAAAAGAGAAACTAAACTAGACTAGACTGCAAAACGTCAGTTGGAGTAAGTCAACTGAGCCAATGCCAGAGCTGCATGATGGAGCACTGGGGTTTGCCACTGTTTTAATGCGAGCGCCAGCAGAGACCATATGCATGTATAATGTACACCACCACTGCCGCCATCGCTGCTGCCTCCACCGCCATCGCCCATCCAACCCCATTCTGACAATCTGTTAGGACGTGCTCACAAGCTCGCAAGAACACCACTGACCTAAATGCGTTCAAGGTTTTCCCAGCATTTATGTGTGTACGTGAGTCAGTATGTGTGTGTGTGTGTGTGTGTGTGTGTGTGTGTGTGTGTGTGTGTGTGTGTGTGTATGTATGTTTGTGTGTGTGTGTATGTGTGTGTGTGTGTATATGTGTGTGTGTGTGTATATGTGTGTGTGTGTGTGTGTGTGTGTGTGTGTGTGTGTGTGTGTGTGTGTGTGTGTGTGTGTGTGTGTGTGTCTTTTTCCTCCATCTGCATTCAGTCTGCAAGCCTAGGATGACACATGGGCGAACTGGCCGGGGAGTGTACTTTGAGAAGCCTCTTGGTCACAAGGTTAAACACAATCTGTAATTGTATACAGGCAAACTAAATGGGGAGGAAAGTGGAGGGAGAAAAAAATAAAACTAAAAAACAGAGTTGCAAAACAGCAGTGATTCTGCTTGTAACCGGCACTTTAACGCGCTGCCAGTCCCTGGGAGAAGAGAGAGAGACGCAATGGCGCTTTCCGCCCCAAACTTGGCCCTTAGTGTCTCTTGCGGACTTGTGACAAGTCACCGCATGTACGGCATTGTATTCCGCCGTGGCACACTAACACACACACACACACACACTCACACTCACACACACACCAACCCCACAGCCCCCCAGGAACGCAAAGTGAGTGCCACATTATGCAAGGCCAGTCAGCGCATGCTGCAGTGACCATATGAGACAGCTTGTGTGTGTGTCTGTGTGTGTGTCTGTGTGTCTGTGGGAGTAAGAGAGAGAGAGAGAGAGAGAGAGTGAGTGTGTGTGTGTGTGCGTGTGTATGAAGGAGTGAGTAAGAGATAGAGTGTGTGTGTGTCTGTGTGTGTGTGTGTGAAAGGGGTGTAATCAGACCTATCCACACATACCCCACATGTGCGTGCACGCACACACACACACACACACACACACACGCACAGCCAGTGTCTCTGCTGCTTGTTAGCTAAACTGACTCAGAGCAGAATCATAGAGGTGCCTATAGAGAGAGAGAGAGAGAGAGAGAGAGAGAGAGAGAGAGAGAGAGAGAGAGATAGATAGAGAGAGAGAGAGAGAGGAGAGAGAGAGAGAGAGAGAGAGAGAGAGAGAGAGAGAGAGAGAGAGAGAGAGAGAGAGAGAGAGAGTGAGAGAGAATGAGAGAGAGAGAAAGTTGCCCAAGCCCAGAGCCCTGTAGCCTGGTCTGGGCAGCTGAAGGTCAGA
>JAODXP020000033.1:9467289-9473080 GCA_027497455.2 Sardinella longiceps | reverse complement strand
AAAAAATGCCCAAGAGACTCTAAAGGCTAGACAGTGATGCAATTCTAGGGCAATGACTAAGGGGAGCTATGTGGTTAATATTCAGGTTTATTTTGCACTGTGTATTTGTTTGGTTCATGCTTTTGCTGTCCTCCAAGCACATTAAAATTGGGTAAAAAACAACATAATAATTTAATAATATAAGGATAAAAAAAGTAATAACAGCTGAAACGGTTTTAGTACACATACACATACAGCCGGACAGGCACACGCACGCACACACGCACACACACACACACACAAACACACCTCCCCTTCCCAAAACACCCCGCAAATTTGGCCGTGTAGCCGGAAGCAAGAAGAAGCGTTGGAACCCTGTCTCCTTTATTTCCAGCAAAGGGGAAGAACTTGCAGTGCCTATGGGCAAATACAGACACATGCGAAGGATGAAGGAAAAGATAGAGAGAGGGATAGAGAAGACGATAGATTAAAAGAGAGAGACAAACGGAAACTGAAGGATGGGTGTAGGGAGGAACAGAAGGCGACAGACAAAAAGAGAGAGGGAGAAAAGAGGAACTCAGGGATGGGTAGAGGAAGAGAGAGAAAATGACAGATGAAAGAAGATATGGAGAGAAAGAGATAGGGCCATGGAGAGGGAGATGAAGGAAGGTAGAGAGGGAGAGTTAGACAACATGAGAGTCTGGACTTTTTCAGGTTTTTTTTTTGTTTGTTCTGTTTTGTTTTGTTTTGTTTTGTTTTTTTCAGTTGAGGAAATAATCACTTTAGCCACACTTGCATTGTGTTACACTTTCACGGGCATGGCTGAAATAAATGAATGAGCTGGAAAATCATCCAGTCAGAAAAATAATCCCATATGTTTTGCTTGGGGAGGTGTGTGTGTGTGTGTGTGTGTGTGTGTGTGTGTGTGTGTGTGTGTGTGTGTGTGTGTGTGTGTGTGTGTGTGCACTTGCAAGAGCATGCGTATGTGTGTGGAGTGTTATTTTAAACTAATTTTCAGAAAGGGCACAAAGACGGATGGCAAGGCAGTCGCAGGTGTGGAAGCTGATGAGGACACACACACACACACACACACACACACACACATGCATACACACAAATACAGTATACACGTTCAATCACACAAAAATAACACAAATATTTCTGAATAAAACCTCCAAGCGACAACCTCTTGACCTACAGTGATATTTTGTCATCTAGCAGAGTCAAAAAAGAGAAAACAGATATTGCAAAAGAGTGGTAGAAAAGATAGTAAGAGATAGATAGAAATGAACAGAAAGAGAATGGAGTAGAGACTCCTGATCTGCTGAGAGAGATTGAGTAACAGTAGATGTTTACCAGAAGAGAGAGAAAAAACAGATAGAAGAGAGAGAGAGAGAGAGAGAGAGAGAGAGAGAGAGGGAAAAGAAATGATGAAGAGATGGAGAGAGGACTTGTCGTCTCCAAACAGCCCTCATTATCATGCCGCTCAGAGGCAGAGGAGACGAGAGGCTGGGCTGGGCTGCACTGGGCTGTCCATATTCTCTATGACTAATGCTGTTATCACAGCCCCAATACTGCCATGGCTCTGCCAGTGCTCTCATCTCTTCCTCCTCCTCCTCTTCCTCCTCTTCTTCTTCTTCTTCCTCTCCTCTCTTCGCCGGGTCACTGCGGCCCCTGGGGCGGCCATCCGCTCCGCCGCATCAACACACACTTGACCTGAGTGTGTTCCTGTCGTCACCACTTGCGTTCCGTGTCCGAGACATGCATCATGCGGTCCCCTACCCGACTCCTGACCGAACCATGCACCCAAAAGAGGAATAACAAAAATCACTTTTGCCAGACATTGTTATTCAGATAAAGGACTTGCTATTCTTAAAAAGTTATATTCATTGATTCATTCATTCTTTTTTTCCATCTGTCTCCCTTCCTGTCTTACATTTTCATTTCCCTTCTCTTTGTATTGTTTTCCTTCCTTTAAAGAGGAAAAATTCATCTTTAATTATATGTTTTCCAATCTATCGTTATGTTTATATTCTGTACTTTCACACTTATGACCTCCTTTAATAATGCAGACTGATGTTCTAGTCTTACAACTTATATTTTTCTTGTTCAGCCCTTTGGTTCAACTCCTGTTGTTTTTAAATTTGCTATAGAAATAAATGACTTGACTTGACTGAATTACTGTAACTTCCCGTGCTTGACTGTGCATTCACACGAAGTGTGCTGTAAAATCACTGGAAGTAATTCACTTTCCAATGACAACACGGACAAAGGCAACATAAGCATCGAAAGCTAAGACCAACAAAATTTGGCCATCAAGAACAACTAAAAATAAAATTGTAAAACTACTCTCAACTTTTTACGAATTAGCTATGACTCATATGAACATTAACATCATAACCAATTAGAGAGACAAACCCACATATTTTAGCAGCGATGCTTTATTAGTAACAAAAGCAATTTTACAGTTTTACTAGCTCTTGGTGCAAAAGCAGTTATACTAGTAGTTGGCATTCATACCATCATATTTCGTCTTTATTTCCACTCATAACAGTAAGCATAAACACTGGCTATTGCCCCGAGCGTTTTCTTTATCTTCTCTCTGTTTGGAGAGACTATTTGTCACGGACCATTTTTTCTTCCTGTTTCTTTTTCTTATTCCCCTGAAAATTGTCATTCTAGCGATAATAATGAATAAAGTGTTCCTAATGAACACCAGCTATTTCCTCTGGTATGGAACAGATAGTGTGGATGGGGTGTGGGGGAGGGGCGGGGGGGGGGTGGTGGGGGTGGGGGGACGGAGAGGAGAAATAGCAAGCGAGAGAATGAGGAGTTAGTGTGGATGACAGTGACTATCTCTGTCAGATTGGGCAAGAGAGAGAGTAAAAAAAAAAAAGAGAGAGAGAGGGTAAAGTTGATTGATTTTAACAGATGCTTTTATTGTAAGCAACATGGAGTTACAACATGGTGTTTGGAAATCTATCAGTGCCGTAACCGTAACCGCTGCTAAGAAAACAGTGTCTGAATGAAAGAGAGATGGTGCGCAGAGAGAGAGAGAGAGAGAGAGAGAGAGAAGGATGTAAAAATGGACAGACTCACTAACAGGCAGTGCAGGAAAGCATCACATTCATCCGAAGCACACATGAGCTCCTCTGGGCAAAGTAGGTCACTAATATGTAATTACCACATATTGATTGTAGGTGGAGGACACTGTATGGGTTTGCTGTGATGGCCAAAGGTCAGTAAGTTCATCACGTTAGATGATGTGTTACACAAGTTGTTTATCCCATCATATGCAAAGATTTTTGCCTTCTGAAACAACTCTCCAATAGGTCGCTTTCTGATGGATGTGCGTAGATGCTTGCAGCATAACGCAACATCTGACGTGAGTGAGTGAGCTGAAAGGGCAGAGAAACCATCACTACCGGCAATGACACACACATACACACACACAGACTCACACACACAAGGCCAGGTCCAGTCTGTCCCTTTTTTATCAGAGTGAGTGTGTGTGTGTGTGTGTGTGTGTGTGTGTGTGTGTGTGTGTGTGTGTGTGTGTGTGTGAGAGAGAGAGAGGGATGTGGCACTGCTGGCTAGCAATAAGAAGGGAAAAAGAGGGGAACGTGAGATATGGGGCTATGTTTAACTTGACAAGGACATGCATGTCTGATTGCTGAAGCCAATTAGCAAGCAGATATAGAAATGGCAATTGTGGTAATTAGCTACATCTGTATTATGCTGTACACACAGAAAGACTGCTGTAAGGTGTGTGACTAATTACACACTGATCACTGACTTGTATAATGGATACTGGCTAGTTAGCTAGAATGTCTGTCTTAATAATGTCTATCTGAATGTGATGTTGAAAAAACAAAATGGTGTGTGTGTGTGTGTGTGTGTGTGTGTGTGTGTGTGTCAGTGATGCGCGGGTACACGTTTGAACCAACCGCACCCGACCGACGTTCTCAACTAGACCGACCGCAACTCGGACCGCAAAACTTGGATCGCAGAACTCCGGTCCGAAACCCGCTTCCACCCGCTTGTTTAAAAAAATATCTATGCTTTTGACTGCCCTTATAGCCTCATTTTGGCAACATAAAATGTATATATGACCTGAGTATGCATAGCCTACAAACTGAGGTCAATGGCATTGTTCAGCATTTCACCTGGTGCATTTAGTCTAGGCCTACATTTTTTTTAAAAAATCCACCATTCATGCAGAAGTCAGGCTTATATAGCTTATCATTTAAAATGCATATCGTAAAGAAGGACGTAAAGAAGGATGAAGGGTGCCAAATCGTCTGTTATCACAAGCAAGTAGCCCAGAACATTAACACAACATGAAAGTGCAAGCTGCAAGGTAGGCTACAAGGTGGAAATGGTCAAAATAAACAAGTAGCCCACGGAACATTAACACAAAATATGACAGTGCACGCAGCATAATGTGCTCAATTGCATTCAATCATAATGCATTCTGCATTCAAAATAATAATAAGGTAAATGGCATAAGGCTACATTATTATTATTTTTTTTTTTGCTTTACGCGCGCTGTGGAGAAATAAGATTGAATCGACAGTGTCAGGGTGAAGACGATTTCTTATCACTTCTATGACACGGCCTGCAGAGCTGAATGTGCGCTCAATGGCTGCGCTTGAAGCTGGGACGCAGAGAATCCTCCTTGCCAACGCACGGAGCCTTGGGTAGGTGTGGGCCTTACCAGTAGTGCACTTATTGCGGGCCATGTTCGTCGCCAGTTTTGTGACTATCAAATTTGTAAATTGAATCACAAGAGGTAGGCTACACATGACAAAGCCAGCACTATTACCATCGTCTTTAGTCACCTCAGCAAAAGTTTCCCACACTTTACTCTCTCTGTTTGTGTGTTTCTGGAGCTTCCACTCTCCAGACCTCAGCTTCTCCCTTACCGCTTCCATCTCTCTCCTCTCCTACACTGAGCTTGCGCTGCATCTTCGCCCCATGCAGTCATTCAATCAAATATGCAATATATTGTTTTTTTTTTGTTTGTTTTAATATAAATTACAAAAAATGTAGTCAACTTTTATTTTAGACCCGACCGACCGCGGCCCGCATTTTATATTTTTTTGATGACTCGTGCCCGCGGAAACCCGCGGACGCCCGCAGTCATCCGCTCAGTTTGGATCAACCCGCGCGACACTGGTGTGTGTGTGTGTGTATGCATACCTGCATGTATGCGTGTGTCCTCATGTATGCATGTCTCTCTCTCTCTCTCTCTCTCTCTCTCTCTCTCTCTCTCTCTCTCTCTCTCTCTCTCTCTGTGTGTGTGTGAGAGAGAGAGAGTGCATTTGTGTCCTATGCATGTCTGTGGGTGTATGTATGTCTGTGTGTGTCTCTGTGTGTGTGTGCTCAGCTGTCAGTCTGCAGTGGATTGAAATCCCCACGGAGTTCTCTTGTGTTCTATATGAGCAGCACATGTGTGTCCATAATTTATTGTTGCTGGTAGACATGTCCCTGCATGTCCTGACTCATCAGTCTCAGTCTCCCAGTCAGGGGACATCTCTACAATAGCTACTAGCATTCGCAACTAACCCTAACCCTAGTAGCATTCACAACCAATCTGTGATAATTCTTTATGTGTAACTTCAAATTCAGTGTTGGTCGCACCTTTGGAAATGGGATGTGATTTCCATCCTCTGCAGGTACAGTGTGGGTTTAAAGGAGAAATCCAGGGTAAATCAATCCAGAGCTCCAATGTTCAAACTCACCAAATGCTGTGGGAAGGGGAAAACCATAAGAACATGTGATACAACATAGACCAAACAGTGAACCGGCA
>JAODXP020000033.1:9431802-9437189 GCA_027497455.2 Sardinella longiceps | reverse complement strand
CACACACATAGATGAGTGTGAGAATGGCAGACACACCTGTCTCAATGACACCATGTGCTCTCTCTCTCTCTCTCCTCTCTGTCTCTCTCTCTCTCTCATCCATCTCTCTCCTGTCCTCCTCCACAGACATAGACGAGTGTGAGAATGGCAGACACACCTGTCCCAATGACACCATGTGCTTCAACATGGACGGAGGCTACGACTGCAGGTGCCCCCACGGCAGGAACTGCTCTGGAGACTGTAACTATGACAACAAGGTCAAGCACAACGGACAGATCTGGGTGCTGGACAGCGACAGGTGCTCCGTCTGCTCCTGCCAGGTAAATATGGGCCACTTGCAGGTGCATCTTGGGATATGTAGTCTTTATTATTATTACTTGGTATTACAGTTAAAGACCCTCTGCATAGTCTCATGTACGTGCATGCAGGTTTTATACACATTTATACAAACCCAAATGTTTATATCAGATAGTGAATAGGTCTAAATGTGTGTGTGTGTGTGTGTGTGTGTGTGTGTGTGTGTGTGTGTGTGTGTGTGTGTGTGTGTGTGTGTGTGTGTGTGTGTGTGTGTGTGTGTGTGTGCGCTGTGTGTGTGTGTGTGTGTGCGTGTGTGTGTTGTGTGTGTGTGTGTGTGTGTGTTCTCCCGGTCCCCTCAGAACGGGCAGGTGCTGTGCAGGAGGATGGTGTGTGACTGTGAGAACCCTACAGCGGATCTGTTCTGCTGCCCAGAGTGTGACCCTCGCCTCAGCAGTGTGTGTGTGCACCAGAACGGCCTCAACACCTACAGCAGCGGAGACACATGGGTGGAGAACTGCCAGCAGTGTCAATGCATGGTGAGTGTGTGTGTGTGTGTGTGTGTGTGTGTGTGTGTGTTTTAAAATGAAGCTGAAAACCCAATCTATGCGCAGTCACTCTTTGTCTGTTCCCATTCATTCCTCTCAGTGGAGGTTCACCCCCTCACACATACACACAGAAACACACACGCACACATCCACACAAACATACACACACACACTCTTGCGTCTTGTTTAGATGCTGTTTCACGGTTCCACTGCTGAATTGAGTCATAAAAGTTGGGCAAACATATGGCACTAAATCTCCAGGGAAATTGATCTACGGCAGCAACACACACACACGCACACACACACACACACACACACACACACACACACACACACACACACACACACACACACACACACACACACACACACACACACACACACACTCAAACACTGTCGTAAACACAGACACCGAAACGCAAACCACTTCTGTCTGTCTTTCTTTGTGTGTGTGTGTGTGTGTGTGTGTGTGTGTGTGTGTGTGTGCTTGTCACTGTGACGGCGGTGTCATTGCTGAGAGTCTAAATCATCTTTATGACTGCCGCACTGCCACTGTTGTCTCTGGGGATGATGCTTCATGCGCTACAGATCACTCAGTAGATACACACTCTTTCTCTATCTCTCTCTCTCTCTCCCTCCCTCTCTCTCTCTCTCTCTCCCTCTCTCTCTCTCCATCTCTCTCTCTCTCCATCGCTCTCTCTCACACACACACACACACACACACACACACACACACACACACACACACACACGTTTCACCCCTTCCTCTCCTCATCTGTGTGATTCTCTTCTCTTCAATCCTCCACATCTCACTTTTCTCTGTATGCAGCACTTTACTCTTACAGTAAAAGACTTTTACAGTAAAATATGGTAGAGTAGAGAGGGGGGATTCTGTAGGAAGAAATCAAACTGTGTTTCTGTGAACAACAAAATAAAGAGAGGAATATGGAGGGAGAAAAAGAGAGGGAGAAAAAGAGGGAGAAATGAAAGTGTGTTTTTGTGAAGAAAAGATATAATGAGAGAGGATGTGATGTGAGAAGAGGAATGGAGAGAATGAAAGCCATGGAGCATGACGGAGAACAGACTGAGAGTTTGTACAGAAGATAGAAAGATTGTTAAAGAAAGAGTGTGCGAAAGAGAGAGAGAGAGAGAGAGAGAGAGAGAGAGTTGGAAAAAATCAAAGAGATATAAGCCGAGAGAGAGATAGAGAGAGATGTATGAAGAGTCAGAGAGATCTAACCAGAGACAGAGAGAGAGAGAGAGAGAGAGAGAGAGAGAGAGAGAGAGAGAGAGAGAGAGTTAGAGAGAGAGAGAGAGTAATGAAAGGAGAAATGAAAGAGTGTGAAGTGTGTATTGAAAGCCTGAGGACTGAACACAGCTGGCAGCCCCATAGAGACTACAGTGGATACACTGGCCTGTCAAGTACCTCTGCTGTGTGTGTGTGTGTGTGTGTGTGTGTGTGTGTGTGAGTGAGAGAGAGAGAGAGAGAGAGAGAGAAGTGTGTGTGTGTGTGTGTGTGTGTGTGTGCGTGCGTGCGTGCGTGCGTGTTAGAGAGGGGGAGAGAGAGAGAGAGAGAGAGAGAGAGAGCGAGAGTGTGTGTGTGTGTGTGTACTGTAATCGCTCTTTGGTCTTTTCAGAGCCTCTGAAACCCTCCTCAAGGTTGCAGCTTTGATGTAAATCCAGTAGAAAAGGGGGTTGCCTTTACGTTCACACACACACACACACACACACACACACACACACACACACATGCGCAGTCATGCACGAGCGTGCATAAAATGCCATGCTATACACAGTTGGAAACACTGATGATGGCTTAGATGGGTTGTTTCAGTACAAAGTATTTTTGTCCAATGCAGTTTTTGATATAATTTATCTCTTGTGTGCGGTCTCTCTCTCTTTCTTCTGCTCTTTGGACAGTTGGAGTTACATGTCGGCACAGAGGAAAACAACACTTGTAAGACAGAAGCACAGAAATCATTTTCGCCTTTTTGGCTCTTACCTTATCTTGTGTGGGTCTAAAATGGCAATTAACCAATTATAAGTAATTGAAGGCCTACATACACCTTACCTTGTGTGGGTCTAAAATGGCAATTAACCAATTAACAGTAATTGAAGGCCTACAACATACACCTTACCTTGTGTGGGTCTAAAATGGCCTTGATTGTAAATGGGAGGCCTACATTATGTATGGGTCTCTAACAGCCTTGGCTGATAATTGAATGTGTCTGGTAGGTATTGTACGGGTCTGTGTAATAGCCTTGGCTATTACAGTAATTGAAGATGTATGATTTGTATGGGTCTGCCATGGGGTTAAAAAAGAAAACATTCAGTGGAATGACAATCAATTCTGCAGTCTATTCATGCGGTCTGCTCGTGGTGGAATGGCTGTGGTCTCTGTCTATAAAAGCTTAGTGCAGCTCTTTTAATATGATTGTCCTTGGACATGTCGCCATAACGACACGACACAGGGGCGGGAACGCAGGAGAGGAAGGGCGGACGGAGGGAGGGGGGTGGAGGAAGGGATAGAAAGAAATAAAATAAAAGAGTAAAAGCATGTAGTGAGATGTGTGCTGTTCTGTGCTGCACTCTAATGAGATTTGTGGGGTAGGTTACAGCTGTGTGTGTGTGTGTGTGTGTGTGTGTGTGTGTGTGTGTGTGTGTGTGTGTGTGTGTGTGTGTGTGTGTGTGAGGGGGTAGGTTACAGCGTCCCAGGAGCCTGTAAAACCTGATGGTCAAAGGCTGGGCTGTTTTAGTGCCTATAACATTCTCAAGGGAAGGAGAGAGAGAGAGAGAGAGAGAGAGAGAGAGAGAGAGAGAGAGAGAGAGAGAGAGAGAGGAGAGAGATGAGGAATGTGTGTGTGTGTGTGTGTGTGTGTGTGTGTGTGTGTGTAAGAGGGAGAGAGAGATAGAGATAGAGAGAGTTTTGCCTTCTAACTTACACACAGCTGTCAGTGTAGTTTGAGAAGGGATTCATCTCTAATGCACCTGTTTGCATCCTCATCTGTGAGCTTTATGAGCAACATGTAGAAAATTATCTCATGTGCTTTTCTCAGCTGCACTGGCTAAAGCTGCGCCTTGAGCTGCACTGACTGCATGAACAGCGCTAGGAAAATGTGATATATTATTCAACTTTATTACAGGGTCTAGGCCCAGTGAGGAGACATACAGCATACAGTATGAAATAGACAGAAAAAAGGAGAAACAATCAATAATGGATATACAAACATACTATCAGTCATGACAGTCTCAAAAGGCAGCCATACCAATGCTTCCACAGATATGATTGATATCGGACAGATCTGCATCTGGGGCTTGTGAGAATCATTATAATACAGTTTACAGACTTATCCAGACGACACATGAACTTTTTAATATAATGTATATTACTATTGCCGGTATTAGTGCAAACCAACACCAGAAATGCAATCCAAGCTACAGAGCACATACCACACACTTTTATGAACAACAGCTTTCTAAATAACACTGACAAGTGATTAAGTCATTAATTTAATTTTTATTTGTTTTCATTTCTCTCTTTTTCTTCATTTACATTACTTTCTTTATTTACATGACATTACTGTAACTACTGTAGGTGATAATGTCCCTAGCAGTGAGGCCAGGTGAATCTGCAGTCTCCTCCCTTCATAAGACGTAAATTGGACTCTTGGCCAAATAAAAGCTTTTAAATAAAGAGCTCTCCCTTCTACAGGTTAAATAAAGGTGAGATTGGGTTGATTTTTTAAAAAAAAAGCAAAAACATTTTTCAAATGATAACACTTTGGGCCGCTGGCTGATTTAAAGTGTACTGTATCCCTCGGTTACCACTCTCGTTAATATTATTCCACTGCACTCCACACTCGCCCTGCGTCTCCATCGGCAACCATTTACACAGCCCCAGGGATGTGTGTGTGTGTGTGTGTGTGTGTGTGTGTGTGTGGATGGGAGTCGATGGCAGGGGACTATTGATCTCTCATTACCTTGAGGGCTCGGGTCAGTGAGCAGAAGGCTGATTGCAAGTTTAACACACACACACACACACACACACACAGAGACATTTACTCAGACCAAGATATCTAACCCAAATTCATTGAACACACTTAGATGTGTAAGTCTACACACACTACATACACATGCACACATATCCATTTAAAAGTGTATTAATCAAAACATTTCCTGACAGACACAATACACACACACACACACACACACACACACACACACACACACACACACAGAGAGAGAGAGAGAGAGAGAGAGAGAGAGAGAGAGAGAGAGAGAGAGAGAATTTAGTCAATCTGCAGTCAATCTAATAAGTGCATTAAACGTGTGTTCAGTCATTGATCCAGTGCCGCGCACACACACACACACACACACACACACACACACACACACAAACACTCATACAGAGAGAGAGAGAGAGAGAGAGAGAGAGAGAGAGAGAGAGAGAATTTAATCAATCTGCAGTCAATCTAATAGGTACATTAAACATGTGTTCAGTCATTGATCCTGTGCCAGTATGTCGTCTTAAGCACGGGGCCCTCA
>JAODXP020000033.1:9419302-9424302 GCA_027497455.2 Sardinella longiceps | reverse complement strand
GATAGACTGGTATTTAAAGACCAATAGTCCTGTTAGTCACTGTAAGTCTGGTGTTTAAAGATCAATAGTCCTGTTAGTTTCTGTGTGTGTTGAAAGAACAATACAAGACCAATAGTCCTGTTAGTCACTGTTTGTCTGGTGTTTAAAGACCAATAGTCCTGTTAGTTGCTGTTTGTGTTTAAAGACCAATAAAAGACCAATAGACCTATTAGTTATTGTAAGTCTGGTGATTAAAGACTAATAGTCCTGTCAGTCACTGCTAGGCTGGTGTTAGACTGTCAGCAAGTGCCGTCAGTAGGTAAGAGACCAAGCAGTTGTTGTGGCTAATTCAGCCTAAGCTGCTAACACCAAATTATCTTGTTCTCATTCTTACAATAGATTGCTTGACATCAGAGGTGTCCAGCCATTTAAAAAATAACACCAATAGGCAGAGTTATGGTTTGCTGCCAAGCTGAGCCATCCTGTGGTTTTCTCAGACCTGACTGCCTAAATTAAGGGAGGGCACTAACCTGTCATTGACTAGACCACCAGGGGGCGCTCTCTTGTTATTGACTAAAGAGTCAGGGGGTGCTAACCTGTTATTGACTAGACAGCCAGAGGGGTCACATCAACTGCTGAGCTGTGGAATATCACCAGGCAGACGAGAGCAGGCAGGCTACATGCTGGATGGGGAGAGCTGTGTGTGTGTGTGTGTGTGTGTGTGTGTGTGTGTGTGTGTGTGTGTGTGAGAGAGAGAGAGAGAGAGAGAGAGACAGCTGTGTGTGTGTGTGCGTGTGTGAAAGAGAGAGAGAGAGCGAGAGCGCGACAGCTGTGTGTGTGTGTCAGAGAGAGAGAGAGACAGCTCTGTATGTGTGTGTGTGTGTGTGTGTGTGTGAGAGAGAGAGAGAAAGAGAGAGTGACAGCTGTGTGTGTGTGTAAGAGAGAGAGCGACAGCTGTGTGTGTGTGCATGTGTGTGGGTGTGCAAGGGATAGCGAGAGGCCTGGGCAGAAGTTTTGAGTAGTCCCAGACCCAGGATTTTGAGATCTTGTAATTTTACTGTTAGTCAATGACGAATGATGAGTCCCCTGTATATCCTTCCGCCTTTACTCTTAGTCTGTGATGAGTCCCCTGTATCCTTCCTCCTTTACTCTTAGTCTGTGATGAGTCCCCTGCATATCCTTCCTCCTCCTGACAGAGAGAGAGAGAGAGAGAGAGAGAGAGAGAGAGAGAGAGAGAGAGAGAGAGAGAGACAGAGGTGATGTGGTGGTTGGGGTTAGTCCCTAGAGGTGGTTGGGATGAGTCTCCAGTATCCCTACCCCCTCTGCGTGAGAGAGAGAGAGAGAGAGAGAGAGAGAGAGAGAGCAAGAAAGACTGACGAGGTGGTTGAGATGAATCCCGAGCATCCCTACCCCCTCCTGAGAGAGAGAGAGAGAGAGAGAGAGAGAGAGAGAGAGAGAGAAGCTTGGAGATGAGGTGGTTGGGATGGGTCTGGTATCCCTACCCCCTACACCTGAAAGAGAGAGAGTGATGAGAGAGAGAGAGAGAGTGATGAGAGAGAGACAGAGAGAGAGAGAGAGATGAGGCGGTTGGCATGAGGAGTGACGGCTGGAAGGAGGGAGGAAGTGTTCCCATTTGCTTGGCTTGTTCACCTTTCACATTTTACATTTGATGCAGTGCTGTGTGTGTGTGTGTGTGTGTGTGTGTGTGTGTGTCTATGTGTGTGTGTGTGTGTGTGTGTGTGTATGTGTGAGAGAGAGAGAGAAAGAGAGTTGGAGTTTGTTCCCTGCATCTGTGTGGTTTGGGGCGGTGTGTGTGTGTGTGTGTGCGTGTATGTGTGTGTGTGTGTGTGTGTGTGTGTGTGTGTGTGTGTATGTATGTGTGTATGCATGTGTGTGTTTTTCCTTTGTATCTGTGTGGTTTGGGGTGGTCAAGTGTGTGTGTGTGTGTGTGTGTGTGTGTGTGTGTGTGTGTGTGATACCTCCTTGGTGTTAGCGCTGCCATTTGAGGTGGGCTAAAGATCAATATCTCATTTCACAGACCAGTGGAAGGCAGACAGCACAAAGAGAGGTGCAGTGTGTGTGTCCATGCCTATGCCTGTGTGTGTGTGTGTGTGGGGGAGAGAGAGAGAGAGAGAGAGAGAGAGAGAGAGAGAGAGAGAGAGAGAGAGAGAGAGATGCAGGTCCTCTCTCCTGTAACGGTGTGTGTGTGTGTGTGTGTGTGTCCTGGAACAGTGTGTGGTGAGGTGTTCCAGAAAGTGTATTCCCTTGTCTACATCACTTCCAGGCAACTTCATAGGCTTTATTGGCACGACAAACACAATTTTCTGTAGCCTGAGTAATAACAAACAAACAAACAAACAAGCCAAATATACTAAAGCTAAATGGAGAAGTGTGATTGATATTAAAGTGTTTGTAGTGTATGAATGAATGAATGCTTTATTTTCAATGTACAAGTACAACCAAATTTGTAAAGTGCAAAGAGGCTTTGGGTGCTTAAAACCACATAAAGACAATAGACCTACTATAGACCTACTATGGTTTTTATGTGTATGATAGTGTGACTGTTATTTCGCTTGAGGAATGATATAATATTTGTGCTCTATATATTACAGTAATGAACCGTTTTGAATCCACACATGACATTTATTACGTAATTGTATGCTGAGAGTCATGACTCATATTACAATAAGTATGGTAATTATCTGTATGCTCACTAACTCTCACAAGACTTGAGTTGAGAGATAAGGCTATCCACTTTCCAGAGTATGGAGACAGAGAGGTCAAAAAATGATTTCTTTCCAATCTCTTTGCCGTTTCTAAATCACCTCACTTCCCACAAGTCAAATTAAAGCACCCAATACGCACCAATTGTTATGTTTTCTAAAATGTTAATGAACAAAATTATAAAAAAGGTTCTATAAGTCTGCATAAAGGGGGATTTTGCCCCCCTCCCCATGCAAAAACAGAACCAGGAACTGAAGAAGCATTGACACCTCTGGCTCCGCTTGAATCCTCTCTGCTCTAACCAACTGAGCTAGCCGTCCACGGGGTTGGTGCGCTGCACTCTCCTACTAAGTCCTATACTGATTGCGCCCAAAGTCAATAATCATCTCCTTTGTCTTGGCAACATTTAGGAGGAGGTTGTTATCATGAGTGTTAGGCTGTCTACCTCATTTAAGTTAGGCTGCCCATTGTCATCAAAAATGAGGCCAACTAAGCTCACCTTTACCATTATCCAGCTTGGCCTAGTGGATTGATCCAAGGCTACTGTGAGGGCGTCCTAGGTCAGCCTCCTCAAGTTGCTTGCACATTTACGTCTAAACCTGGGCTATTAATGCATGTTTAGGCCATGAGATAAGCTGGGCCTGGGTGGCTCTCCAGGTAAGAACACTGATGTCGGTGTGCAAGATCACGGGTTCGCATCCTGGGTGATGTATGTCCATAACAACCGCAATGACCTCATTACTGCCACAGCCAGGGGGAGCCAAGACGACCGCAGTTGGGGGGTTCATTTACACCCCCTCCAGTCAAAGCCCAGTTTAATTAATTACTCAAGCAAGCTATGCTATCAATATTAACTTATACTTCCTCTAATATAATAATAGATGGCAGCTTGTTTTTCTCCAACTGGAGGATTGAACCTGTGAATTCACTGTGACAACAACCTTGGATCATGAGTCCAACTTCCTAACCATTCAACCGAGAAGCCCAGACTCCCACTTAACTGACCAGGAGGGTCTTGAATGGATGGGAGAGAGAATAACTAAAAAAAAAGCTTACACAGGCCCAGAGTTTGGCCTAACCCACACATCCTATTTGCAAAGAGGTCTTCTTTGCAGCATGAAGAGTTTGGCCAGTATGGAGATCAAACCTGTGACCTTGGCGTTATTTGCACCCTGCTCTATCCAACTGAGCTAACCGGCACTGCACTCTTCTCCTCAGTCCTGGACTTTGTGAAAGTACAGCTCTTTGGGGAAGGCATTGTTTTAGATGTGGCGAGGGCCTAAAAGCCAACACGGGGCTTGAACCCACTACCTTGGGATTATGAGTGTCATGCTCCACCGACTGAGCTAGCTGGGAGAGCTACTAGCCGGGTTTACATGGACAATTCTAATCGGAATAGAAACGGAATAACTGCTTAATCAGAATAGAAGTCACCCATGTAAACACCCTGACCGGAATAGATTTTCTATTCCGAATAAGATTCTATTCCGAATAAAAGGGGTGGTTTATTCTATTCCGGTCGCCTTTTAACAATGCATGTAAACGCTCGATCGGAATAGACTTTTACAGCGCATGCTCACTGCTCATCTTTCAACATAAACAAGCCTGTAGGCTATTTCACGAAAATAAAAGCTTCCGATTGCTATTTCACTGCTGCTATGATTATCCTCAACATTTAGTTAACTACAAAAACTTTGGGACTAATGTGCGTTAGTCTGCTGATACAACAGCAGTTTTCTGCTCACCTCATCCAAAAGTCGCCTACTTCAGTGTGATGCGTTACACGCAGTTGGTTACCTCCTAGCCACACGAAAAAGACGTCTTTGATTACCATTTTGAGGTGATTTTTAAAACAAGCTAAATGCGCGCCTATGTCACATGACCAACGTAATGTCTAATCAGAATAGAATCATTCTGCATGTAAACACACGTTTCAATCAGAATAGTTTATTCGGAATAGAACAATCTGATTAGAAATGTCCATGTAACCGGGGCTACTGATGTGATGAGGTGATGGTGAGTGGAGGACGAGCAGAACTGGCTCATGCCTGGCAGCTTCTTCGCGGCACGAAGTGGAGTGAGAGCCAAAAGCCAACGCCCAACATGGGGCTCTAACCCACGACCCTGAGATTAATTTCACAAAGAAAACAAAATGCATATTAATAGGGTATATTACTTTTCTAGATATCATCAAAACTTTCTGGCCTGCTTGCGACTTTGAGATTAAAAATAAATAAATAAATAAAACGTGGAATTCTGTGTTTAAATATGTGAATTAGACATTTTTGACTGTTTTA
>JAODXP020000033.1:9326802-9411802 GCA_027497455.2 Sardinella longiceps | reverse complement strand
GAAAGTGTATGTGGAGCCAGAAAAGTGATTTCTTTTAGAGATATCGTGATATCAATCTCCAGCTTTCCACTTAGGTCCTAGTGTACTCTCTCTCTCTCTCTCTCTCTCTCTCTCTCTCTCTCTCTCTCTCTTCAGTCAGATAACAGATTTAGTCAGAAATGCTCTAAAAAGAATGAGGACAATCTCTTTTTCTCTGCCTTGTTCCCTGTCGGCTCTTCTCTCATTCTTTGTCTTTTCTCACTCCATCTTTCTCTCTCCTCCTCCCTCTCCTCTGTGTCTCTCCTTCCCTTGTGTTTTTCTGCACATGATTGATGCTCTCTCCACCCTCATCTCACAGACTTGGGCAGAAGACATGAAGACAATTCTCTCTCTCTCTCTCTCTCTCTCTCTCTTCCTTTCCACTCTCTCGCTCTCTATCTCTTTCTCCTTTTTTCTCTCTATTCCCCTCTATCTCTTTCTCTCTCTTTCTTTGTCTTTCCTCTCTCTTTCTTCCTCTCCCTCTTTCCTCTCTATCCACTGTTTATTTCTACTTTTGCCATACCAGTGTCTCCTCCTCTCTCCATTTCCATTTCTTTCTCTTGTTATCTCCTTTTTCTTTTTCTTTTCTTTTCTGCTTTCTCTTCTTTCCTTATCTCCCCCTCTCTCTTTCATGTTTTTCTTTTTCTCTCGGTTTTCTTTATGCTTACCAATTCCCTGCCAACCAATTCTCTCTCTCTTTATCTGTCTCTCGTTCTATCTCTCTTTCCTCTATCCTGTTTCCTCTCATCTCTCCCTCTCTCTCTTTCTTGTTTCTTGTTCTCTCCTTTTTCTTATACGCTTACCAATTCCCTGCTAACCAATTTCTCTTTCTCTCTCTCACCCCCTCTCAATGTCCTCCTTGTTATCTCATCTCATCTCTCCTCTCTCTGCTTGTTTTCTGTCTCACTCCATTCTCTCTCTCCTTCATCTCTCATCCCTCTATCCCCAGTGGTTTGCTCCTCTTGACTGATCTTCTCATGCCCAAGCTCTTGACTGCCCGTGTGTGTGTGTGTGTGTGTGTGTGTGTGTGTGTGTGTGTGCTCTTCTAGACTGATCTTCTGTCCTCATGCCCAAGCTCTTGACTGCCATGTGGCTACACACTGCCCGTGTGTGTGTGTGTGTGTGTGTGTGCGTGCAATGGGGCTATACTCTGCTTGTCCATTTCAGATGTCGAAACATGAAGAGGAGAAAAAATTATGTGTGTGTGTGTGTGCCAGTTGTGGATATCAACAACTTGGAGATGGAAGAAAAGAGAGAAAGCGTTTCAGTGTGTGTGTGTGTGTGTGTATATGTATATATATGTATGTGTGTGTGTGTGTGTGCACAACGACGACTGCCTGTACAATGTTGACATCAACCACTTGGAGAGGGAAAGGAAGTGTGTGTGTGTATGTCTGTGTGTGTGTGTCTGTGCGTGTGTGTACCAACCCTTTGAGTTTTGCTACCCATCCTCCATCCTATTTCCACCTTATGCCAAATTCACACTAAAATCTGAGCATTCACAGTGCAGACACTTGTGTGTGTGTGTGTGTCTGTGTGTGCACATACAAATTACTAGCTCAATCAATGTGCATGTATTTGCTGTCAATCAATTTTAAGGTGAACAGCATTGACCCCTAGCGTAGACTCTAGACGTACCTCTAGTGGTAGCAAATTTGAATTTGCACAGAGGTACGTCTAGAGGCCACTGATAGAAACCCGTTTTAGCCTTCCTCTGGAGGCGGATAACCAATCACAGCGCGGTATGTGTACATGAAATCGTAAGGCGGGCTTTGTACGATGACGACAGCCCTGCTCAAACCAGAGCGGAATCGTCTTTGGCTTTAGTTTTGGACGAATTGCACTTGTCATTTTCTTTGAAAGTGAAACAAGAAAGTGCACTGAAGTTTTTCGTTCTGTAAAATATGTCTTTGCCGTGTTACCGACGGGCTACGGGAAAAGTTTGATATACCAGCTGGTACCACTGGCCGGAACGCTAGCCTATTACGTGGAGAGGCAGCTTGAAAGACAACGCAATCACCCGCCCCTCCATTGAGGTACAGTCTATCAGTGGTCTTCAGACTATACATTCTTATGATATAGTCTGACGTGTCAGGCTAATTGACCCCTTTTACTGATCTGAACAACCTTGGGCCCTTTCATAATGTTCAAAATACAGATCACTGTCAGTTTAATTGTTGCTCCGGAGTGATTTCAAGCACAGCCCTGTTAAACAAGCCTGCTACTAAATAGCTAGCCTAGCTTGCCCATAATACTACTGTTCATCAGTATTCATGGTCTGGAGACGGTCTTCTGGGGAGGGTTTTGTCTGTTAACAAAAAACAGAGCTGAGTGCACTTCCCCCACCCTATAATCGCTTCAGGTTAAAGAAGAACCTCCAGACCATGAATACGGATGAACAGAAGTATTATGGGCGGGCGATGTCAGGCTACTGAATAGCCGGTGGAACAAAATAATTTGGAACAAAAGAGGCCGAACGTGAACGCAGAAGCGAACAAGCACTTTACACTGAGTCATCAGAACCTCGGATTATTCTAAACCGAAAGTAAGACCTGAGGTTCCGGTGACTCAATCTAAAGTGCTTGTTCGCCATTGCGTTTGTGTTCAGCCTTTGCTGTTCCATATTTTTTCATTCCACTCACTATCTAGTGCAGTTAGAGTATTCTGTCCTGAGAATATGTGAGCTGGGGGAGGGAGGGGGTAGTGATGGGATGACATCTCCCTGAAATGAATTTCCCAAGGTTGGGATGTTTGTATACACAATGTCACATTTCAAATAAAATGCTTGCCACAAAATGGCTACATGGCTTCCTTTCCAGGTTTAAATCAAGTAACGTCTTCCCCCGTGATACGGACAGCAACGGGGAATCCGCACACTCGACTTTATTGACAAATTACTCTTAATCGCTTTCACTTAAAAAAGCTTTTTAAAAAGTCATACCAACCTTACCCTGTCTACATTTCATAGCCAACTCTTGACGGATCAACACGTCTGTTCAGACCCCGAACTTTGAATAAGTAATTCCATAATATGGTGCGAAACTTGGGGGAGGGGGGCGTGAATGTGTGAAGCTGCGGATGTGACGTACAGGAAACCCGCGTTCCACCAATCAGTTTACACAACGGATGTTCTATGCCAGTCCACAAGATGGCGTCAACCCTCTCTGGTGGCAATGTTGCACTGATGTGTGTGGATTTAGCAATGCACTTGAACTTGATCCACCGAGTAAAACAATTGATGTGCGGAACACTGTTATCAACAACAAACACGTGTAAACACATGCACGAGCAGTGTGTGGTTACCTGTTATCAACAACGCATATCCGTGCGGGTGTAGCATATGACACAAGATGCGTATTTGAAGTACTTTGGACAGTTGGGATATTGGCATGTCGCACTTCATTTGACGCTGAAAAGTGAGGGGTTAGTAGGTGAAGACTTCGAAACGGGTGAGAATAAAAAATATTGGCTTTAAATCCATTTTAAATGCGAAAAAGCGTCCGGAAGTGTGCGGATCCCGGGGGAAGACATTAAGTATCAATCGGTTACACTGTTATCTAAAGCTTGTTAACTAAAATATCTTTTTCACAGTAGCCTAGCCTATGTTCACACAGGTAAGTTACAGCATAAAGCCACTAAATGGTAATACTGATTCACACAACATAAATTGTAGCATGACTGAGGCTATAAGCCATGGCAATGAACTTAAACATAGCTATTTGACTAGCATGCTAGCGATTAGCATTCCGATTAGCATAAACACATTTTACACGGTTTTACAACTCAAAATAAATGTCCTGTGCATCACCTAAAACATCACAGTGCTAAATAGCAACTAAAATAACCATTTACAGTCAAAACTTACTGTTGGTTCCGCTCCAAGCTCAGCTAACAACTCTTTGTGGAGGAGCACATGTAAAACTCTGCCCAAACAAACACTGGAAGTTTCTGGTAATTAAAGCTGCAGTAATTCCAGCCACCACTAGGGGCAAACTCACTGACAGGAGTCAGAACATAGAGGGCTCGTGCAACAGGGCTATGCTTGAAATGGCTCCAGAGCTACACTTCAGTATGATGTATAGTATTACAACTGCATACCGGCACAAGACTGATGTCTTTGGACTGTTGATATTGAGGCGTGAGTGATACAGATTCCTGGAGGTGAGAGCGTTTGGCATCACATACAGGAGATTAGTGTGTGTGTGTGTGTATGTAGTGTATGTGTGCATGATTGTGTGTTGTGTGTAGTGATGGTGTGTGTGTGTGTGTGTGTGTGTGCATGATGGATTCTGACAGCAGTGACAGCGATGCTTAGTGTCAATCATGCCTCGCTATGAAATCACACACACACCTCACCTACGGAGCTCTGAGTCAAACAGTGACACAGGTGACACACACACACACACACTTTATTTGGCTGTCTCTAAAAGCATCTCATCATTTATTTATTCATTTCTTCCCCTTACTTTTTTCGGTTCTCTCTCTCTCTCACCCTGCCCCTCCCCCCCTCCCCGCTAGAGCTTAGATCGGGCCCACAAAATCAAGACCGACCCTACCCGAAGCCCGAGCACGTTCTGCCCGAAACCGGCCCGGCCCGACCATTAAACAGAAATTATGAGCCCGAGCCCGATTTTAACCCGATTTTTTTTTTTTTTTTTTTTTAATATACTCTAGGCTGTTAATTGAACATTTCAATTGTTGTTAGCCCTACAAATTATCAGAATGACATCAATCTATTCAGAATGTTACTTAATATAGCCTAGTGCAGAAAGGAAGAAGCATTATTATGAAAGAACGCGGTTTATTAGTCAAATCTTAATAATAAAATACAAAGAGCAAATAATTCTTGTAAAACAGTGCAAAATGGATTGACTCCTACAGTTAGGCCTATAATTAAGGCCACAAGATTTAGCCTACACTGCCGAAGTTCTGAAGGAACGAACGAACTATATTCAGGGATATAGGAATAATTTTAAAAAGGCCAAAACAGTGATAATTAAGGCTATGCGTAGCATAATCATTAGGCCTGACAGCCAATACCAACAAATAAAAATAAAAAATACAAACAAAATAATTAACATTGACTACCACCATTCATATAATCATTAAACGATTAAGGCGTAATAACCCATTGAACAAAAGTGCAAGAGGAGTGGCCGAATAGGCGTGCGCAAATGTTTTATCAAACAAATAACACTATTGCACATCTTTAAGTTATTTGGAATTGAGTTTCACAACATCAGATAAATTATGAACGAGACAATGTTGATAGCTGATAGCTACATGCAGGCCAGGGACGGGTGGACTCCAAACCAGTCTGATGGCAAACTTCAGCCTGTAACAGTTTAAAGTGAATTGATTATTAGGCTATAGCCAATGCATGCTTGCTTAAATAAGTGCAATATTGTATAATGAAAGATAATTCACAAAATTACATAGACTACTTACATTTTTCTAGATGTTATCGTGCAGAAACAAGATAGCATCCACAGTTGCTGGCTTTAGACCGGTCCTCCTCTGCTCTATCGTTCGGCCCGCTGCGCTGAACACCCGTTCGCTGCTGCTGCTGCTTGCTGGGATGCAGAGGATAGACCTTGCCAACTTGGCCAGTTTTGGATATAACAATCTGTTGGCCTTCCACCATCCCAGCAGATTCCTGTCCGACTCCTCATCCATGACATGCCTTTTTGCAGTGTACATGGTGACTTCATCATCCTCACCTTGACCAGTATCACTGTCTTCGTTCTCCCACTCAGCGAAGTCAGGTTCTCTCCTTGGCTTGGCTGCTGGTGGTGTAAAGCCTGTAGCACCCATTGCGCTACCTGTCTCTGCGTCGTCCTCTGGCAACAACAAGCTTCGGACATAAGCATGCAGATCCAAGATCTCCTCAGGTGACAGCATCCGTAATTTATTAAATTTCGGCCAGAGGAACAGGGCAACTTTGTGCAGCATGTCAATATGTATCTTCTGCACAAGAAACTCGGCGTGTCTTGAGCGCACAAACGCTTGCTGCCTTGAGTCAGTGAGAGAAGGCTGGCAATGTTTCTTTAGTCTCTCAACCCAGAGACAAACCAAGTTCAGCGTAGTATACTGGTCTCCCTCCAGTTCTCTCTGGGCATTGTAGAAGGGCTCCAGAAAGGTGACCATGAAATTCAGGGTGTCGGGCTCAATGATAGATCCACAGATGTGTGAAGAGACAAGACACAACAGACACACACACACACACACACACACACACACACACACATCTAACTAGATGAGTGAAGAGACAAGTGTCACACACACACACACACACACACACACACACACACACACACACACACACACACAGATGTGTCTCTACAGAGGATGCAGCTCTAAACTTCTGACCAAATTGTTTCTCCTCACCAGACCAGTGAAAATTCCTCTGACTCAGAAACTACATTCCAAAATTTGATTCAAGATGTGAAGACCTGAAGAAAACGAGATGAGACGGTTTTATAGAGGAGTTGCACCGGAGTGAATCAATCGTCGCATGACGTTGCAAGCATTTGCAATCCCTAGCAAAAGATCTAACATGTCAAATCGCAGTTGCAGAGCTTCAGAACGTCGCAGGCCGTCTCCTTGCAAATCTTTGGTCTGTAGCCACCTTTACATGCCATCTACCAAACCAGAGATGACCAAAAAAAAAGAGAAAGAAAGAAAAGGATAGAAACACACTTCTGCATTCTTATCAATCCAAAAGAAATCTTAAAGGAGAAATTTGGTGTGATAAGGAGCCAAAATATATTGCAACATCATTAAAAGTTGGATCATTTGCCGGGGTGTAGAATTTTGAGACGGAGAAAACCACTTGTTAGTTGTAGCTTCTGGGGGCATCCAGCTTGGGAGTAAGTAGTTATCTGTACAATTACTAAGTTTTCAATGCCTAGTTTTAAATGTTGGAACTATCATTATACTGTAAACAAAGTGTGGGGCTATTTTGAGCCTTTCTATGGTTTAAAAAAGCCCCTGGAAGCTACAACTTGCTTGTTTTCTCTGGCCTGCAAGAACGTATCAAAATTCTGTTTCCGGCAAGTGTTCCAACTTTTTATGATGTTACAATATACTTTGGATCCTTATCACACCAAATTTCAGCTTTAAGGCAGGGATTCTCAAACTTTATTGGGCCAGGGACCCCTCATGGAGACAAATTTTTTTCAAGGATTGCAAAAAATGTATAGCTATTTGTTCTTTCAGATGCTAGTTTTAAATAAGTGTAGCCGGTGGCGGTCTGCACCGCACACGGGTCTCGAACCCGCCACCCCGTAAGCTACAAACTCCCGCCGTGGGAGTGGAACGCTCTAACCAACTGAGCTAAAGCCCGAGCTTCTAACTCAGCGTGTTAGAAGCGCCCATGGAATTGGCTGATGAGGATTTACACACTACCGCCGAGCTAGCCACGCTAGCTGGCCTCCGTTACACTCACCCTCCAAATCCTCACTCCCATCTGGGTCACGGCACCAATGTAGCCGGTGGCGGTCCGCACCGCACACGGGTCTCGAACGCGCCACCCCGCAAGCTACAAACTCCTGGCGTGGGAGTGGAACGCTCTAACCAACTGAGCTAAAAGCCCGAGCTTCTAACTCAGCGTGTTAGAAGCGCCCATGGAATTGGCTGATGAGGATTTACACACTACCGCCGAGCTAGCCGCGCTAGCTGGCCTCCGTTACATAAGCATGTAATTGCATCTGGCAAAATCTGCCAGTGCAGAAATGGTTTTCCGCAAAATACCCAAGGAAAGTGTTTTCGTTGTATTTCTATCCCTGTAAAACAAGTTTATTTTTTATACCATACCTTGTCACGGACCCCCTGGCAATGTGCCACGGACCCCAGTTTGAGGACCAATGTCTTAAAGCAATAAGCTACCTGAGGAGTGTTTGATCCAAATGTCAAAGTGAAGTTTGGACTGTGATGTTAGAAGCTCTCTGAGATGCAGAGTTTATTCCCGAGTGACCTTGGAGGTGGATACAGGCAGTGGGAGACGTTTGAAAGGGATGTGAGGACTTTGGAGAGCCAGTCAGCATGTTTATCAGTTTAACGTTCATTCATATTTATGGGCCTCCGCTGCATATTCTGTTTGAACAAATTTCTCAGTAAATCTCCGCTAAATTGTTTGTTTTTTGAAGCTGAAAATTGAGCATTTCAGGCAATATTATAAAGTCTTGCTCAGCAACTTCAAGAACAGCATAGAGAATCAAAGTCAAAACACACACACACACACACACAAATATATTTCCTACTTATACAAACACTCACACACACACACTCACACACACAAACACACACACACAGTCCACCATATTAATTGGATTTCTGGGCAGTACATAAACTTCTCTAGCATAGCCAGTCTGTTGAAGCAGCTCTGATCTGCCCGTGTGTGCGTGTGCATTTGTGTGTGTGTGTGTGTGTGTGTGTATCCTGACTGTGTGATGTGATACTGCGGCTGTATTGATCTGGCTGGTCTGACAGGAAGTTTCTGCTCTCTGATGATCTCACCTTCGCTGACCTGTGCAGACCGCTGCTCAGCAGAGGAGAAAGGGATAGAGGGGACAGAGGGAAAGAGAGAAAGAAAGAAAGGATGAATAAATTAATGAATGCAGACCATCACTCAGAAGAGGAGAAAGGGAAAGGAGGATGGAGGGAAAGAAAGAAAAGATGAATGATAGCTAAATGAATGAGTGCAGACTGCCGCTCAGCAGAAGAGAAAGGGATAGAGAGGACGGAGGGAAAGAAAGAAAAGATGAATGATGGATGGACTGATGAATGACGAGTAGAATGGGAGGATGGCGGGAAAGAAAGAAAGGATGAATGAGAGTAGTAGAGGAGAGGAGCAGGGCAGAATGGGAGGATAGAGTTAAAGAAAGAAAGAGGAAAATGCCTCGGTTTGCTACTGGTCGATGTTAGAAAATGCTGTGCCGAAGCAAAACCACTCTTTCCTCTGACGTATGTGACACGAAGGAAACTGCTTGCTCACAGGACTGAGCCGTTGGAGCTGCTCAAAGTTGATTTGTTACCGACCAAGGGGGTGGAGTTCAATATTTTTGTGGAACTCAGAAATCCTATGGCTCATCTCTAGACATACTGGGTGATCAAAAGCAATTTGCTACTGTTAGGATTTCTAGGCTTCAACCCTAACCTTGTGTTTTTGGATTTTGTTTCATTCTCACTTCACTTTCACCTAACTTTCATATGAATTAAACTTGGATAGTTTCATTTTCTTTCCTTTTCTTTTCTCATGTCATTGGAATAAAATCAGTTCTTTTTTACATTGGAATAGGCTAGATTCTGACATTGAAACTTTTTTTGCAGGTTAAGTTTGATATATGTCTGCTAAAAAAGAGACTCTGAGGACACAAACATAACTGATTTTATTCCATTTTTACTCAGTTTTGTGACAATAATTTTAGAATTCACAAGAACTAGAACAAATCACAAGAAGCAAATAACCATGAAACAAGATCATCTTTAAAATAAGCTATAAAATATCTAATGAGCAGGGCCGTGCAGAGACCTTTGGAGGGGCAGGGGCTCAAATTTTAAAAAAGGGCACATTGAGCAAAATTTACAAACAACATGGCAACTGTAATTACAAGTACTTCTTAATTACAAGAGGGATGGAGAATACCTTAATTTGAAAAATAATCTATCTTAATACAACAATAATGCACAACACTCATGGACAGAGAAGTTGAAGATGTCTGTAAACACACCAGCCAGTTGCTCTGAACACATTTTGAATACACGGCCTGGAATCCCATCAGGTCCTGCTGCTTTCCGAATGTTGACTTGCTTGAAAGACTTCTGCACATCAGCCACTGTGAGCATTAGGCCTGGGTCAGAGAGAGAGTGAGAGACTTCAAGTTCCTTGGCATTACCATCTCAGAAGACCTCACCTGGGACAGTCACACTCACAACATTGTTAGAAAAGGCCAGCAACGTCTTTACCACCTTAGACGATTGAGAAAGTTTGGTATGCGACCCAAGATCCTGAAGTCTTTTTACAGAGGCACCATTGAGAGCATCCTGACAGGGACCATAATTGCATGGTATGGGAACTGCTCTCAATACAACAGGAAAGCACTTCAGAGAGTTGTGCGTACAGCACAGACCATATGCGGCTGTGACTTACCCTCCATACTGGAGCTATTTGAGGGAAGATGCATCAGGAAGGCAAAAAAAATCTTGAATGATCCTAGTCATCCCAACCATGAACTATTTGAGCTATTACCGTCTGGCAAACGGTATAGAAGTTTGAAAGCTCGCACTACCAGACTCCAAAGTAGCTTTTTTCACCAAGCTAATAGACTGCTCAACTCATGCTGAAGACAATAAGGCACTTTTTTTGCACTACACATACACAGACACACACACATACACACACACCTTTCATTTATTTATCTTTTTTGAGGAGACAAAACACAAGAATTTTTACTCTTTTATAGGCTTCAAACCTATGATGAGAAGTAATAAAGATATCTTGAATCTTGAATCTTGAATCTTAATGCTTTTCTTTATACAGAGGCTAGGGGGGGTGAAGTCAGAAATTTTGTAAGCATTTGCATGCAATTTCGTTCATTCTGGTGCATTTTACCAGGTTGCTAAAGCAGTTAATTCAATGGCTTACCTAATTATTATTATGACCGCGGTCATATAATGATTGTCAAAGTTTTTTTTTTTTTTTTTTTTTTTTTTTTTTTCTCCCGTCATCTACTTCCTGAATTTTTGGTCAACGATTCCCGGGACACCGTAACACCGGGGCACATGAAACTTGGTGGGCATGTAGCCCCTGCAGACTTTTACGGAAAAATTTCGTTTGGTCCCCGGGGGCCACTCCATCTTTGCGTGGCCCCCCGTGAAACCCCAAAAATGCAGTTTTTCCTAAAAAACTACCTGACCCGTGACATTTAGGATGATGAAATTTTTATGGAATGTTGGTCTCAAGAGCCCACATCAACTTAGCTTATAACCAGTCATTTGTGATTTGCACCCCCATGGTAAAAAATTAAAATCCAATATTATACTGCTTTAATTGCCCCTATCTTTGGATCAGATGCTAAGAACTGCACCAAATTTAATGTGTATGATGAACCTGACATCTTGTGGGAATATGTCAAATTTTGTGGGATTTCATCCATGGGGGGCTATAAAATAAATGAATTTATATGTACATTTAATGACTGTACAACTATTGACCAGTAGATGGTGCTATTAAGTGAATAGCTAACTGGGTAACTGGGTTACAAAATTCAAATAATCATTTACATCATATGTGCTCTATATAAGCCGTTCAGGAAAAAAACCTTGAATATATTGAATGAAACTCCGAATATATTGAATGAAGTCCCGAATATATTGAATGAAACTCTGAATATATTGAATGAAACTCCGAATAGGCTATATTGAATGAAGTCCCGAATATATTGAATGAAACTCTGAATATATTGAATGAAACCCTGAATATATTGAATGAAGTCCCGAATATATTGAATGAAACTCCGAATATATTGAATGAAACTTGCCTCATCCGAGGTCAGTGCCAGCGGCCATCTTATGTGTGTCACAAGTATGGAAATGCCTGTGACCAGTCACTATCGCTTGGGTGGAGTGGTTGGCAATGAATGAGTAAATGAAGCAAAAATATTAAATAAATTACAGTTTTATTAATAATTTCATTGATTGCAGCTGCAAGGTAAAATAGTTTAGTTAAGTCACAGTCAGTTATTTTGGCCGAGTAGTAATTAATCCAGCCGCGTTACCACCACAAGTGAACAGCACAGGAAGCGGCAACGATCCCACTGAAGCTAGCTGCTACGCCAGTGTTTCTCAAACTTTTTCTGTCATTCCCCACTTTGGAAGTTAGAAAATTTTAACGCCCCACCTGGAAGGCTCAGTTTGCGCACAATATCTCCATGAGGAATACTTTGGGATTTTTGTCATGTTAGAATTCTTAATGTTACTAATGCAAAGCCAAATTTCTCTCGAAACCCCTCATCACAGCAACCATTTCCTGTCATATATGTGCATATCTGACGATAGCTGTGAATTTGGGGGGCATGGTGTGGCCATTGGTCAACTGCAAAGAGATGTCTCGCGCCCCACCTGTCATGTGTCTGCGCCCCACTAGTGGGGCCCGCCCCTCAGTTTGAGAAACACTGTGCTACGCCAACCTTCAGTGGGATCGTCGCCGCTAGCTAGCTGCTACGCTAACCTTCAGTGGGATCGTCGCCGCTAGCTAGCTGCTACGCCAACCTTCAGTGGGATCGTCGCCGCTTCCTGTGCTGTACAGGTGGTAACGCAGCTGGATTACTACTCGGCCAAAATAACTGACTGTGACTTAACTAAACTATTTTACCTTGCTGCTGCAATCAATAAAATTATTAATAAAACTATAATTTATTTAATATTTTTGCCTCATTTACTCATTCACTCCACCCAAGCGGTACCAGAGATCCTTCTTTACGGAGATAAATCATGAGGACCCACTTCCTGGAGTCATGAGGCTAATGCCAAATAAGGTAGTTCTGGGCGGCGCTCGAATTTATGCAGTGGAGAAGCTCATTCTGTAACATTGAAGTCTATGAGAGAATCCAAGAATTCCACCGTAATTTCTGGACTTTCATTCAATATATTCTGAGTTTCATTCAATATATTCAGACTTTCATTCAATATATTCGGAGTTTCATTCAATATATTTGGGACTTCACTCAATATATTCGGGACTTCATTCAATATATTCGGAGTTTCATTCAATATATTCAAGGTTTTCTTTCATTCAATATATCCGGAGTTTCATTCAATATATTCAGGACTTCATTCAATATATTTAAGGTTTTTTTCCTGAACGGCTTGCCATAGTGCTCATATATAACTACATACACACAAGCACACATGCGCACGGGTACACACACACACACACACACTACATACTGTACACATAAGCACACATGCGCACGGGTACACACACACACACACACATAAACACACACACACACACACTCTTATACTTGTACACAAAAGCAAACTCACTCATGCAGACACACATTTATAACATGAGAGAGATACAAACAAGTTGACAAGCATCATATATATGCAGAGAATGTGCAGAACTGAGCGGCGGTCATATTTTGTACCGCCAAGCGGTACATCTAGTTTGTTTTGATTTCACACCAAAAAGTAGTTTGCAAAGTACTATTGCCACATTACAATAGTACTGAAAATGGCAGGCCCACATGTCACCTGTGGGACTCAAAACCTACTGTGTGTGTGTGTGTGTGTGTGTGTGTGTGTGTGTGTGTGTGTGTGTGTGTGTGTGTGTGTGTGTGTGTGTGTGAGCGAGCATGTGACTGGCCTGGCTACCAGGCACAAAAATGATTTTTTTTTTTTTTTTTTTTACAATTGACTCAATGTAGTCATGACTTTGAGCCTGTGTTTGAGTGTAATATCTAGGCTACTTGGTTATCCCTTTTATACAGTAATCTATATATATATATATATATATATAATAAAAATGGTGCAGCACGGCTCATCATACTATCATGGCCTAAAACAAGAGGATAAAAACAACAAACCAGTTCCTTTTTTTTTTTTTTTTTCAAAATTCTAGGGCATTAGTTGCTCTACTCTATGCAAGTCTAGCTGCTACAGCAAAGAAAAAGATCTGGAACTCAAACCCCTCCCCTTTCTTGTGTGTGGGACTTGCACTGAAGTCTGAACTGGCAAACGGATTGGCTGGGGTGTTCACTTTCTGCAAATGGGAAAACTCTTCTGTTCAAATTATAGGTCTATATCATAATATGTAGTGGGTTTTTTTTTTTGTTGTTGTTTAGTTTTATTTTTTTTAGCTCTTGGTTATTAGATGGGAGTCCAGCAGCTAACTAAGCCAAGTTTATAACATCAAATAAAGATATTGCCCTCGCCAAATGATCTTTACACTGAAATTGAACCACCTTATTCTCAAGCAAGTAGCCTACATTACAAGTTGTACCAATGCATGCGTCTGGTTGTCTTCTTTAATTTGATACCGAATACCTCCATTGTAGATGCAGGTATGTTCATATCAAAGCTTCCAAAAGACGCATGAAGCAAAACCGCTTCCGCTTTGTCGGCACTCACGTGCGCAAAAAAACAAACATATGATGTATTCGCAAATGGCACAAATAATTGGTGAGACATTTTAGCGAATTTTCAAGTCTGAACAAGTGTTACTGTCACAAATTTTAAAATGCCAAAGACAGGCAGGCCCTGTCAGAAGGGCACTTCTGAAATCAAAGAGCAAAGGGGCAGTAACCCTCATGTCTTACCACTACGCCTTAACTAGCTTTACTTTTAGCTAAACTACGATTTTTAAAAGGGCACTTTGGACATCAAAGGCGAGGGGGGCAGGGGCTAGAGCCCCATAGCACCCCTTCACTGCACGTCCCTGCTAATGAGCAAACTATTAACATTATGACGTCCTAAAATCTGATGAAATGACATTTGAATGTAAAGCGATTAGTGTGGAAATTTGGGTTGCCAGATATGATATGATGAGGAATGATGTCAATGAGATCATCATTGTGATTTATCAGAAGTTTTCTTCTTCTTCTTCTTCTTCTTACTTTTCTTCTCGTTCTTCTCCTTACTTCCAGCACACCCCACTCCCAAAGCAGTCCCCCCTCCTATAGCTGATACAGCTCCTGCAACTACAGCTCCAACCCCTGCAGCAAAAGACCCTACTGCGGTTGCACCTCCCAGCAACGCTGCCTTCCCTGCAGCTGCAGCCCCTCCCACCGCTGCAGCTTTTCCTGCGGCTGCAGCTCCTGCTGCCACGGCTGCTTTCCCTGCGGTTGCTGCAGCTCCCATCGCTGCAGTATTCCCTGTCAGTATTCCCGTCAATGCTGTTTTTCCTGCAGCTGCAAGTCCTGACACTGCTGCACTTTTCCCTGCGGCTGTTGCTGCACCTACTGCTGCTGTTTTCCCTGCAACTGCTGCACTTCCTGCTGCAGCAGACCCTGCGGTTGCAGCCAATCCGATAGCTGCACTGCCACCACCAATCAGAATAGCCCCCGCAACAAGACCAACTGCCCCTGTTACTTTTAGGACTTTCTTTCGTTCCTTTCTTCTGATCCGTAATTCTGTCTGTTTCTTTTCCCTTTCCTCTCCTTGCTTCCTACTCTCCTCATCTTGTTTTAGTTTTTTCTGGGCCTCCTCAAACTGTTCAGGACTATAGAAGCCTCCTTTATTTGATTCCAGCATGTCCGTGATCATCTCCAATAACTCTTTCACCTGACTTTGGCAGTTCTTATCTTTATTGTTGAAGGCAAGAAATCGATTTCCACAGTCTTCAATGAGCTTCTTTAGTAATGGATCTTTTCCCACAAACGTCTCTACTTTCCCCCCCTCCAGCTGATCTTTACCTGTAAAAAGCACAATAGTGTATTTTAAAGATTCTTCACCAAAGTTCTCCTGGACCCACTTAATAGTGTTCTGCTGTTCTGGAGTGTATCTGTCCAGCCGAAGCACCAGCAGGAAGGCATGGGGTCCGGGTGAGGACAATTTTAGACTTTTCTGCATTTGCTTTTTCAGCAGTTCTTCATCCCCTGAGGCACCGTATTGCCCTGGAGTGTCAATCACTTTGATTGGTGTACCTTCAAACTCCACAGAACATATTTGAGTTTCTGTGGTCACAGCAGTTGGTGAAAGTTCCTCTAGAAATTCCTTCTTTCCCAGGATGGTGTTTCCTGTTGCACTCTTTCCTGATCCGGTTTTGCCCAGGAGAACGATCCTCAGCTCTGTTAATGAGAAAAGAGAAATTAACTCAGGACATTCTTACAGTTGAAACCATATGTTTACTAGCCTGACACGTCAGACTATATCATAAGAATGTATAGTCTGAAGACCACTGATAGACTGTACCTCAATGGAGGGGCGGGTGATTGCGTTGTCTTTCAAACTGCCTCTCCACGTAATAGGCTAGCGTTCCGGCCAGTGGTACCAGCTGGTATATCAAACTTTTCCCGTAGCCCGTCGGTAACACGGCAAAGACATCTTTTTCAGAACGAAAAACTTCAGTGCACTTTCTTGTTTCACTTTCAAAGAAAATGACAAGAGCAATTCGTCCAAAACTAAAGCCAAAGACGATTCCGCTCTGGTTTGAGCAGGGCTGTCGTCATCGTACAAAGCCCGCCTTACGATTTCCTGTACACATACCGCGCTGTGATTGGTTATCCGCCTCCAGAGGAAGCCTAAAACGGGTTTCTATCAGTGGCCTCTAGACGTACCTCTGTGCAAATTCAAATTTGCTACCACTAGGGGTACGTTTAGAGTCTAGGCTATATGTTTACATACACGAGAGAAAAGCATAAACTTTGTACATGGAATCAGAGTAACCTTTTCAATTCTGTCACTATCATCACAATTTTTACATTTGTTATATTTTTAAAATGTCAGAACACAAAAGTGTGTCACAAAAGTTTTTTTCTCTCTTAGAGGGTTTATGGAAACATGGATTTAGCTGTATGTATGCAACATAGGCTAAATGGCCTCTTTCAACATTTTTTTTTTTTTTTACAATGTGAAATAACCCAGATAGCCAACCATTGTTGTGATCACAGACTGATACGGCAATCAGCCAGACTGTGTGTGTGTGTGTGTGTGTGTGTGTGTGTGTGTGTGTGTGTGTGTGTGAGTGTGTGTGTGTGTGTGTGTGTGTGTGTGTGTGTGTGTATTTCCTTGAGCAGACCAGAGCAACACCAACCTTGCAGTAGACTCATGATTTCGGTCAGGTACTCCCAAACAACTAGGCAAGAATTCCTCTCTTCAGAAGGAAGAAGAAAACTATGTTTCAAACTGCCATAGAGTATGTCTATTTTACAGTTTATCTCTACAGTTTACAGTTTCAAAACTTCCAACACTCTACATTATACAGACACCACACCCACCTCATCAAAACAACCTCAGGTCAGTGTGTTACACAAACTATTTATACTTTTAATATGATATCTTCATTTCCGGTTAACTGCAATTACGATTTTTATTGTTTAAATTGTTGCGTACAAAGATCATAAGTGCCCTAATAGAACTATATATAAATGATCTGTATATATCCATACAGCCATTTTAAAGTTATCCTATTGTTTTTGGTGATCACAACATGGTAATCACAACATGGTCTGTAAATCACAGATATGATCACAAATTCAGTATTTCCCTGACAATCTGGATCAAATGTGTATGTTCAGACATTTCCCCAACCAGAAGTAAACTAAAAAGTACTATGTCTAATGCATAAGCCGTAGTATGGATACTAATGTTAAAATTGTCATAAGAGCATCATACACTCTGTTTACCTACCTTTCGTCTCTCGGAACAGCTAGACATGTAGCGAGCAGAAGATTAAAGCCCACAAGATAAACCCCCTACATCATTTACATGACATGCCTCAAGTCACATACTGTACAAAATGCTTTCTTGTCTGCTGTCCTTTCAGTGTGTGGATTAAAGTCCATGCCTTATAGGACGCACACAGTATAAGAGAAAGGCCAGAAGATAAACACCCTACATGATTTACAAGACATGAATCAGGTCACATACAAAATAACTTCTTGTTTGCAGTCCTTTCAGTGTGTGTAGGTTAAAGTCCATGCTTTATAAAACGTGTCATAAAACACACACAGTACAAGAGAAAGGAGAGGCTTACAGCAAAGCCTGTACAGTGGTGGCCAATGGAAATGCCTTTTAAAGTACAAGTCCGGAGTAAGTTTAAAGCATAGCCCTGCTGCACGAGCCTTCTAACAGCAATATATTTCGCATGAAATGAAAGAATTTCCAACAGTATAGACCTAACGCAAACGCGAAAACACTTTACATTGAATCAATGTAACCTCAGATCTTACTTTCGGTTTCCAATAGTCAGGTCCCATTGGGGAGCGTGTCTATGTTCCCAAAGCTCTATGTTCCCACAACTCTATGTTCCCACAACTCTATGTTCCCACAGCTCTATGTTCCCACAACTCTATGTTCCCACAGCCCTATGAGAGAGAAAGAGTTTTTTTTCTTTCTTTCTTCAGAGTCAAGTACTATAGTCCCACATTTCTACCCCTGCCTGCTAGACCCTCTATGTAAGTTCAGGCAAGATTCAATCTTTGGATCTTTGTTATTATTTGCCCTCAATGGTGCCCTCAAGGTAGTGGGGTTTATGGTAAGGGTTAAGGTTCTTTTATGCTGTACTGCACAATGAAAACGATCTTCATTTACTCTCGTTTTCAGAACGTTTTGCATCCACATTCCACAACAATTTTATATTCATCCACCTCAGCGATCATTTTTGAAATCGACCTCATTAATCATTTTGTATAGCTAATACAATCGTCTACAATAATTCCATCCAATTATTTTCTACCATTTAACCATGCAATGTTTAAATGCGGTCATCCAATGTGTGGCCCTCCGCTTACTTCGCCAAAGTAACTGTGGCTCTCAGACTAAAAACTGTTGCCATCCCCTGATATAATGTATAGCCTGGCCACAAAGGATAGCCTGTGACTCATGTTTGTGTTGTCTTTGAAACTGCCACTGCACGGAATTGGATGACGCTATGCAGGGGCGCCACTAGAAATTGTGGGCCCTATGACAGAAAATAATTTTGGGCAGAACTGAGCGGCGGAGAGAGAGAGAGAGAGAGAGAGAGAGAGAGAGAGAAACGTGCAAGAGAGAATTGGATATTTTCTTCATCATTCATTCCTTTCATTAGGCTACTTGCACAGAGTTCATTTTGTTTTGCCATGTTTGCGCTCTCCCACGGAAAATGCAGTCTCAGCAGTGCCCAGGCTGTTTAAACTCGACACAGTCTTGTCTGTTTTACGTACATGTACCTTACAATTCAATCCTGCAGGCCTGCGCCCCTGCTTACATGTGTATGTCTGAAATTAGTTTTACTGTTTCTCTTGCGTTATTTGTGTTAATGTGTTTAAAGGAAGGCACCGGAGTGAATTCAAGCATAGCCCTGTTGAGAGAACTTGCTAATTGCGCTATTTGGCAAGTGGAACAAAATAATTTGGTACAGCATAGAGCGAACGCGAACGCAGAAGCGAACAGGCAATTTACGGGGTCAGCTCTATGTTCCCACAACTCTGTTCCCACAGCTCTATGTTCCCACATTTGTTAGGAATTTTTATTTTTCACAGAATTTTTGGAAAATATGTTCTCACAGCCCTATGTTCCTAAAACCCTATGTTCCCACATTTCTTAGGAAATTTGGGAAATTGGACCCTATGTTCCCACAGCCCCATGCTGTCATATTATAAAGATTTTTTAAAAAAAATTAGACCTTATTTCCCCACAGCAGTGTTTCGATAAGGGCATGTTCACACCAATACAGGTAATATTAATCCAGTTAGCCCTTCCGTTCATATTAGAATGGAGGATTCTGGAACTGAAAATGATTCAGTCTTTTTAAATTTGAAAATGATTTGGTGTGTTTGTTGATTTTGTAAGACAGCATACAGCTCATTTTTATTGAGGACTCCTGGCAGACTGCTTTGTAAAAACATGCTGCCTAGCAGTGCAAAAAAAAATTAAGGACATAAGTTGCATATTTTGTATTGAAGAGTTTGATAATATTGTATTCTTTGAAGGTAGATACTTTCCTTAGCGGCCTTTTCCAATCTAAAAACACGAGTGTTCTAAAATAGTGAGTGAGAAAAACATACAAGTTCGAAAGTGATAAATGTACGTCTTGTTGCTATGACAGCTAGATTTGGCTACATCCCTCGCTAACTCTCTAGCTAGCTAGCTATGATTGGCAGCTAGGCAACGGGCCCATTGTTGAAGAAAACGGGACCTCAAAAGTTTAACTATTTTCAACTTTGAGAGCTTGTTTTTCTTAGTCAAAAACGTAAAATATATCATGAAAGTCGAAAAAATCCTGGATTGTCCTTTAGTTGTACATACTGTATCGTCCTTTAGATGTACATACTGTATGTCATGTAGTGGTTAACATTGTTGGAAAAACAAGGAAAGACTTTGGATAACAGTACAGTGCAAGGTCAACTTTTATTACGTCATTTTTACAGAAAAGTTACTTGAAGCAGGATATTATATCCAGGTCAGCAACATGCCACAAGCCTTGAAGGTTTACTCTTCAGCCTTGGCCTGGAAAAAAGAACATAAGTGGTAATATACTTATTGCAAATGCATAATATACGCCTAAAATATCACAATAATTTGATTTACCTTTCCAGAATCGCGGGTCTTGGCTCTGAGCTTGTTGACTTGGGACTCAGCAATGTCAGCACGCTCCTCAGCCTCCTCTAGCTCATGCTGCACCTTCCTGAGCTTAGACAGGTGGCCATTGGCTTGTTCCTCCTGTGTTAATACATACCCAAGCAGATTTCATTTAAAATTGAGAAACCCAAACCGAGGAAAACTGTATTTAGAAAGGCCAGTCTTGTTTTATAAGAAACTACTTACAGCTTCCTCAGCCTGCCTCTTATAGGCCTTGACCTTTGATTGCAACTTGTCAACCAGATCCTGCAGTCTGCCCAGATTCTTCTTGTCCTCCTCAGTCTAAAGGGAAAAAAGTGTATCAGGCCTTTTTTTGAAAGGGGGAATTCAAGTCAATATCTAACATGTTTCTTGCAATGACCATGTATGAAAAACAAAGAGCAAACAGAATAAATAAAGGCAAAAAAGTATTTTTGTATCTACAGTTAAACTGTAAATTACACTTGGATTGTAGGAGCTCAGTTGTGTGGTCAACACAAATAATCTCAAAATGAAGAGTTGCAAATGCAAAACCCCCTAACTCCACTTGACCACTTTTTGAGAAAAAGGCCATTTTTTATCAGGCGTTTACAGTGTTTTGATTGTAAACAGATATTTTAAACTTGGCAGGGAGCAGATTTTTTTTTATTTTTTCACAAAAACATTTCATTTACATATTCTAGACTTATACAGGATTGACACAATATCATTAACTCAGTTTTCACAAAAATGGTGTTTAGGGGGTTTTGCATCTGAACTCTTCAAATACTCTTCCCCGCTCTATTTTTATTGCTCCTATTAATCCCACAGAGCCTTCAGAAGCTGTATTGGTTCTAATTTAAATGGGACATATAAATAAAATCATTTCTTTGTGTGATTTCCAATCCAAATTATTCACAAGAATCGAGCATCTTGCTCTGTAAGTACTCAAAATTGATCAGGATAATTCTTTACCTCAAATGGCCATGCACTTGGTGGCGCTGTAAACAACAACTAACCACCAAGCGGTATAATAGTAACCATTTAAATATTTGTTTTTAGTTGAAGGGAAGCATTGTGTCATGTTGCTTCTAATTTTGACCACTGATATTTACTTTTTTTTAAAAAAATAAACAAAAAACTGCACGTTAATGCTTCTTTAAATAGCTTTGTCTATGTTGTTCTATTTATCTTCTGCCACTCAGCTATGTGCACATTTTTGTGTGACATTACATAGAAATCCATGTATTGTCTAATTGAACTTTTTGTTCTTAATTTCTCCAGTCCTACAAAATGTAATTATTGAATTTATTTATTTATTTCTATTTGACCTTTAAATATAAGATATGTGCCTCTGGGACAGTAGAATTGAGAGATATGAAAGCAGTGTTATAATAGTACCTTTATAAACAAAAATATTCCAATAGATCATATCTGCACTGTGAGAACTGAAACCAGTCAGAGAGAGTAAAGAGTGCGTCCTCTACCTGATAGGTTAGCTCCTTAACCCTCCTCTCGTATTTCCGGACCCCCTTAACAGCATCAACACCACGTCTCTGTTCAGCATCAACTTCAGATTCCAGCTCACGGACCTTAACATTAAAATACACACATATAACATATTCAGACATGGACATTTATTTAACGAATGTGGAGGATCATCTTAAATGATGCTACTTACCCTGGACTCCAGTTTCTGGAGCTGTTTCTTGCCGCCCTTCATGGCCAGGTTCTCAGCCTCATCCAAGCGGTGCTGGAGATCCTTCACAGTGACTTCCAGATTCTTCTTCATCCTCTCCAGATGAGCACTGGTGTCCTGCTCCTTCTTCAGCTCCTCTGCCATCATAGCAGCCTAAATAAGGGGACAAATATACAGTTTTTACATTACTAATTGTTAGACTTGCACGCATGATTTTCAAATAGAAATCATAATGTTACTTACATCAGTGATGGCCTTCTTGGCCTTCTCTTCAGCATTTTTAGCCTCCTGGACAATGTCATCAACCTCACCTTGGACCTGAACCAAGTCAGACTCAAGCTTCTTCTTGGTGTTAAGCAGGCTTGTGTTCTATAAATTGAAAATCAGATGGCATCAGATCAGATAGTATAAAATCTAAATAAGATTGGAATCAATTTTCATTTTTTTTAAACACTCCTCTCCTTACTTGGGAATGCAGGAGGCCAACACGCTCACTGACATCAACCAACTCCTGCTCAGCCACTTTGCGGCCTCTTTCTGTCTGCTCCAGGGCAGCTCTCAGCTCATCAATCTCAGCCACCATCAGGCCATTCCTGCGCTCAACCATGGCAACCTGTTCCTTCATGTCCTCTTGGCCTCTGACAGCATCATCAAGGTGCAGTTGAGCATCCTTAAAAATTATATGGTAAGAGAAAAGTTATGAGTTACACATACATTTTATTATTAATCAGAAGTTATCTTACCTTTTTATTGATATTACTGACCTTGAGCTGACCCTGGATATTCCTAAGATGTTTCTGGGACTCAGAAGCCTGGCGGTTTGCGTGGCTGAGCTGAATCTCCATCTCGTTGAGGTCTCCCTCCATCTTCTTCTTGACTCTGAGGGCATCATTCCTGCTCCTGACCTCTGAGTCGAGAGTGCCCTGCATGGAGTCAATCACCCTCTGGCTGTTCCTCTTGATCTGTTCCATCTCCTCATCCTTCTCTGCAAGTTTTCTGTCAATCTCACCCTTGACCTGGTTGAGTTCAAGCTGGACACGAAGAATCTTGGACTCCTCATGCTCAAGAGTTCCCTAAATGAGAAAACATCATGTCTGTTTTGCAAGGGCTTATATTCTGTATACAGTATGTGATTGGTAATTAATTTGGGTGTTCTTTTTTAATAACATGTCTACCTCAGCCTCTTCAAGGGCTGTCTGGATCTCAGACTTCTCAGTCTCAACTGTCTTTTTGGCCTTCTCAAGTTCATGGATGCTCTTTCCAGTCTCACCCAGCTGCTCAGTCAGGTCTGAGATCTCCTCTGTGAATGTAAATTTACAGTATGAGAATTTTTTACTAGAGATATGCTGACTGACGATATGAGAATTGTGATTTTCTGATTAAGTAGGACTCGGTAAGGTATCCAAGAGAGCCTTCAATCACTCTAATGAGCAGTTTAACCATCAAACTGACGATGAAGCCTAAAAAGTTGACTTTAACTTACGTTGAAGATTCTTGTTCTCCCTCTTCAGAGTCTCCAAATGGTCAAGAGACTCTTCATAGGAGTTCTTCATCTTGAACAGTTCAGTGCCAAGAGAGCGAGCCTCTTTCTGGGCACCCTCCAGCTCTGCCTGGCCTTCTTCAAACTTTTGTTTCCATTCTGCCAGAACCTTTGAGAAACATATCCATTCAGTCAGTCAAATTCAAAAGATAATTGAATCAGATTCACAAAATCTGATCTATATCAAGATTTGGATTAAGACACATTATTAACTCATTGACTGCCAATGACGTCTTTAGACGTCAACTGAAATACTGCCGTTCACTGCCAATGACGTCTTTAGACGTCAACTGCGTTTTTTAATGGGGAGGGCTGCAGAAAGACCTAGGGAACCTTGTCTGTAAATATCAGAATTCTCCGTCGAAAATTGTTGTTCCAAATTGATCCTGAGGGTGGCAGTGTGTCACTTTGGATGTGAGATGAGCATAGATTCATAGGTATGGCCAAGGGAGAAGTAGAGAAAGCTAATGACATGGCTAAATATGCCGCTAGCAAAGTGCAGACGTAAATCGGAGAAATTTAGGCAGTTCACACTCGATCAGAGTATGTGTCACTGCCATAATAGTTCGAGTAGTGTTCCGATCGTGGGAGATGAAGGAGATCAACCTTGGGCAAACGGAAATAGCAGTTGTGACTTGTTTCAGTGCCCAGCTAGCTCACAGTTCCGGGTCAGGTAAGAATTTGCGAGCCAGTTGTTGATCACTGAGTTTTCGCTGTCACAGCCTGTAAATAGCATATATTTACCTTGTTACAACAATGTCTATTTTATTACCAAAAGCCCCCTGTTACTGTTGTTTTTGTGGTCTTATCACAGGAAGACATTTTCCCGATGTTTGACGTGCTAATAGACCGAAAAAAACGCGCATCCAAGACACTAACGTTGTCAAACAAAACGCTAATTTTCTCCCTTTTTTGATAAACAACGGGTGTGTTTGGAGAAAGTAGCTTATGTTCGCCTGCTGATTTCTAAGCAATGGAAAGGGGTAGAAACGAACTTTTTTTTTCTGGTGAAAGAAGAGAGTCTGCTCTTTCTTGTGGTAGTTTCATTGTTTATGTAGTCGTAACACATAATATTCTGTGGCTCTTTAAAAAACAGTCAAAATTCCCCAAAACCTCTGGCAGTATGGAACTCTCTATTCTGAAAACGGCTGGCAGTCAATGAGTTAATTCAACACCTGTAGAGAGCAATAACTGTGTATAATGCAATAACTTACCTTATCAAAGTTTCGCTGCTTCTTGTCAAGATTAGCAGCCAGAGCATTTGCTCTCTCCACATCAATCATGAGGTCCTCAACTTCACCCTGAAGTCTCTGCTTGGTCTTCTCCAGAGAGGCACACTTGGAATTGACAGCTTCAATTTGTTCTTCAGCCTCCTGTAGACGCTGGGCAAGCTTTTTCCTGATAAGGTTATGTAATAGAGTCAGAATATATTATGGTTCCCATCATATCAATAATCAACATTCTTTATCTTCAAATTGCTTGAATATTCGATAGATGGACACTTTACGATATGGGTTGTACTTACTTGGACTCCTCAAGTTCTTCAGTACGTTGGATAGCATCAGTTTCATATTTAGACCTCCACTGAGCTACCTCGCTGTTGGCCTTGGACATGCCACGCTGAAGCTCAGCCTTTGCTTCCTGCTCCTCCTCAAACTGCTCCCTCAGGAGGTCACAGTCATGGCGAGCTGACTGAACAGCATGGGCCAGGGCATTCTTGGCCTGTTTGTGGAAAGGTATTTATTGTCTTAAGTATAGGCATAGGCCTACAATACTTGTCTCCAATAAGAGTTCCCGCAAGATCTGATATCACCAATTATTTAAGTCCAGGATCAATATCAAACATTTGCCCTGGATCAATGTACCTTAACCCTAACCCTAATCCTAACCCATTCATCCAGGGCAACAAGTTTGACATTGATCCCGGACTCTTAGTTACTTGGTGATATCAGAGCTTCCATAAGTTCCCTATCAATAAATCATGATTTTTTTTTTTTTTTACCTTGACCTCCTCTTCAATGTGCCTCTTCAGTTCCTCTATTTGCTGTGTGAATGCCTGTTTACTTCTGGTCAGCTGAGAAACTAGGGCATCTTTCTCCTCAACCTGACGTCCAAGCTCACCTGAAAAACATCTGGGGTTTTACCATTCATTTCTTTTCAGAAATTACAGATGGATTCATCATTGTATTCTGTAAGACATACCATTTTCAGTCTGAAGTCTTGCTCTCTGACCACTGAGGTCATTGACCTGGCGAACACCCTCATCACTCTTAGCCTTGACTTCACTGAGTTGGTCCTCAAGAGTGCGGCACATCTTCTCAAGATTTGCCTATGAGAGTATATGAGTAACAACAACTTAGCTCTATGGAAAACAATGTATGCTTTTTTTAAACTATCACATATAAGTTGATCAATCTCATCAACCTTAGCTTTGGAAACAGCCTCCATGTTGCTGGAAAGATCATCAATCTCCATCTTATATTCACTCTTCTCCTTCTCAAGCTTCTGCTTGACACGCTGGAGGTTGTCGATCTGCTCTCCCAGCTCAGCTACGCTATCGGCCTGCTTCTTGCGGAGAGCTGCTGCAGTTGCTTCATGCTGCAGGGTGGACTCTTCAAGGTCACGACGCAGCTTCTGGAACTCAGCCTCACGCTTCTTGTTCATCTCAATCTGAGCAGCAGTGGCACCACCAGCCTCCTCAAGCCTCTCACTGATCTCCTCAAGTTCCCTGGAGAGATCAGCTCTCTGCTTCTCCACCTTGGCACGAGCAGCGCGCTCAGCCTCAATCTCTTCTTCCAGTTCCTCAATGCGGGCCTATTGATGAATATAAAACATTGTTGAAAATAAATGGTTCTGAAAACCATTTTTGTTTTTTTTTTGCAAGAAATGAACATTATACCTGAAGCTCTTTGATCTTCTTTTGCAGCTGTGCTCCCAGGGACTGTTCATCTTCAATCTTACTGAGAAGCTGACTTGTCTCAAAGTCCTTCCTGTTTCATGGTAAATCAAAACAATATTTGGTGGTACTCATTGTAATGGTTCTGAAACTTATTACTAAGGAATTGCTCAAAGAGTTTGTACATTACTTCTTCAGTTTCTCCTCGGATTGCTGCTTGTCATTCTCCAGATCCATGATGTTCTCCTGGGACAACTTCAGGTCACCCTCAAGCTTTCTCTTAGCTCTCTCCAGATCCATGCGGAGCTTCTTCTCTTGCTCCAATGAGCCCTCAAGCTGTGAATGTAATTTGTTAATTACTTTATCATGTACAAACCCTTCATCACCTGGCAATTTCGGACACTAGAACCATAACTCACATCATCCACTTGCTGTTCAAGCTTGGTCTTGGACTTGGTCAGAGTGTTGACTTTGTCTTCCTCTGCCTGAAGGTCATCAAGGGTCTGCTGGTGGGCTTCTTGGAGGCCTTTCTTCTCCTTGGTCAGCTTAGCAATGGACTCATCCTGAGAGGCCATTTCCTCAGTGAGGTTTTTAACCTGTTCATAGAGTGTAAATCAGTAACCCTGGTTTCCACAGACATACATTTTGTTTTCTGCCTTTACAGGAATTTCCCAACCTTATTCTCTGTTGCATGTTTCTCTTTCTCCACTTTGGCCAAGGTCAACTCCAGATCATCAATGTCTTTCTTGAGCTCAGAGCACTCATCCTCCAGTTTCCTCTTCTTGGCAGTCAGCTCAGCATTGATTTCCTCCTCATCCTCCAGTCTCTCTGTTGTCTCTTTGAGTTTGGCCTCGAGCTGAATCTTACTCTTGATCAGACCCTCGCACCTCTCCTCAGCATCATTAAGATTTTCAGAGCCCTATGATAGATATGACAAACAGAAGAAAGCTTGGTAACATTTTCTATGAACTCAGTATTGATAGAGCATTATAAATGCATTCATAAATGGTTGTAACCACTAACATTAGGGGCCCTATTTTGACGACGCAATGTCAAATGTTGTTTGGCGGATGGCGCATATGGTTTTGGGGGCGTGCCGGCGGGATTTTGTTATTTTCACAGCGCAGAAAATGAACTTTGCGCCGGCGCAAAGTTCGAAAAGGTTGGACTTAGGATGCCTAATTAATCATGGGTGTGTTATGGGTGTAACGCAGACATAACCAATGACAGATCGATCTCTCATTGCCTTTAAGAACGAACAGCGCAAAGCGCCTGGTGAATTGCTATCATGCCAGCTGATCTCCTCCTTGTGCATTTAAAGAAATTAAAATATTGATAATGATATCAATATTTTCAGATTGTAATAATTATTGTTGTGGCCGTCATTGTTATGCTGGAACAAGGACTGCATTACCTATTGCGTTATGCGTCCATAAAATAGCATTTCAGGAATGCGTGACTGACGAATGACCAGGTTTTTGCCAGTCAGTGGCGGATCCCTTTCTGCGTCTGTATAATAGCATCTGTTGCGCTGTGCGCCTAGCCACACCTTCGACACACCTCCGAGGACGCAAAGTCACTTGCTAGTTAGACAACGTGAATTACTTGACAGAAAAACTAACCATGCGCTCGCACAAAATAGCAATGACAGCTTGCGCGAGTCGCGAAGGCATGGTTCGCCGTCTGCAAGATAGGGCCCTAGAATTCGTAACTAATTATATGTTCTCATGACTGTACTCAAATTATAATGTTACTATATAAGCCTTTATAACCTGAAGTGTCACAAAACATAAACCCTCCTGGGCCTTTATGTAAAAATGTGCTTAAGTTAAACTGTTTTAAAATGAAAACATACTGATGACACTTGGAGCGAAAGGTCATTCCTTTCTTGCACAAGAGCGACCATCTTCTCCTCCAGTTCTTTTTTCTTGGCCTCAGTTTTTGCGTGAGTCACTTTGAGTTTTTCAAATTCCTCCTTCATGTTAGCAAGCTCTTTTTCTGTCTCTGCACTCTTCAGCAGAGGCTTGATCTTGTAGTAAACCTTCATCCATGGCCAATGCTTGACATTCATGAAGGAGCGGATATTCCACTGGATGGTGAAGATTGACTCTCTATGAATTGAATTTCACAAATGTGAACATTAAATTATGTCAAACTTTAAATGTCAAAACCAGGGCCAACATTTCTAATTATATCAGTGTTTTCAAATTACCTCCTTTTCATCATTTCGACAAATTCCTTCCTCATCAGAAATGCACGGCAAAGAGCCTGAGTCATTGTGACCAAGGCTGCCAGTTTCTCATCTCGCATCTCTTCAAGGGTACCCAGAAGACCAGCTTTAAAGAACACCTTAAGGAAAGGTAAGAACAAATCTTATCTAAACATCATATATTAGGAAAGATGCATGACTCAGAAAGATGCATGATTGACTGCATGAGTTACAGATCTGCTATTAGAATTTTACCTTAGTGTGTCCAAACTTGTACTGGGTGTGATCAACATCAATTGATCCTAAGAGCTTTTCAGAAGCCTTCTTGTTATCAATGAACTGACCTTCAGGGATGACACTGGCATTCAACACTTTGTATCTGTAGCATAGAAATAAAACATATTTATATTTTTTGGACTGGAATTACCGGTAACCAAACATATATTACCCCCTCCTCCCTTAGTGATTTTCTTTCTCAACGTACCTCTGCTTGAAGTCACCATAGAGGATTCTGCTTGGGAAACCCTTTCTGCAGATTCTGATACCCTCCAGCACACCATTACACCTGAGCTGGTGAATGACCAGGAAGTTCTGCATGTAACCTTTGAAAAAAAGCATAATTTTGATTTTATAAATTGTGACTGCAAATTGAACATATGCAAGTTTATATTCCACCAAATTCCATTTACCTGGTTTCTTAATCTCATTTGGGATCAGACAACGCACAAAGTGAGGATGGGTGCTTCTCAAGTTGGTCATGAGTTTACCCAAATTCTCCTGTGGGGAGGAATGCAATATAAGTAAGGAGTGTAACCTAGAAAAGGGACTCTAAAAATTGATCAATTGATTATTATTGGCTAGATATACATACTCTGAACTGTGAAGACACAGTCATCATGGAACCACCCTTCTTCTTCTTACCACCCTTTCCACCAGTCTCTGTTGACATACAATGATTAATTCAATAACTGAATCATTTAGAAATTGTTACAGTAGACATTTTTGTATGAGCTAAGACGTATGTAAAAATAGTTATACCCTCAACAACAGGTGGGTACAGAACAGGCAGAAGTTTCACTCCTGACTTCTGGTACAGCTGCACCACAGAGTCGTTCAGTGGATCCTTGTTCTTGTCCAGCCAGCCAGCAACATTGTAGTCCACAGTGCCGGCATAGTGCACCAGGGAGAAGTGGGCTTCAGCCTTGCCTTTGGCAGGCTTGGGCTTCTCAAAGGCTTTGGTCTTGCCAAGATGCTGGTCATACAACTTGTTCTTGAAAGTGGTATCAGAGGCCTTAGGGAACATGCACTCCTCTTCAAGGATGGCAAAGATACCCATGGGCTGTTAAAAAAATATATAAAATTAAAAGTGAGCATCAGTAAACATAAGACATTATAGCTCTTGATTTGGAAAATGTATGTAAAATTGACCTTCTCAATCAGCTCAATGCAAGCCGCCAAGTCCATGCCAAAGTCAATGAACTCCCAGACAATGCCCTCTTTCTTGTACTCCTCTTGCTCCAGAACAAACATGTGGTGGTTGAAGAACTGTTGCAGTTTCTCATTGGTGAAGTTGATGCACAGCTGTTCCATGCTGTTGAACTGTGAGTGCAGAAATGTTATCATTTGATAATTTGATAATTGTTTTGAGAAATTGAGAATTCTTAATTTAGAATGTTTCTTGAAAAGTTTTTTTCCTCACATCGAAAATCTCAAAGCCAGCAATATCCAGCACACCAATGAAGAACTGCCTTGGCTGCTTTGTGTCCAACATCTGGTTGATACGGATGACCATCCACAAGAACATCCTCTCATAGATAGACTTGGCCAAGGCCATAACTGAGTTGCTGACCTGCCGGTAAACAATTTGCCAAAATATTAGTCTCAGTCAGTGACCATTTATCATGACCGAAAAATACAATCAACAGTAAACTACACCTCCTAATGGGAGAAAGAATACCTGTGGCACAGTCTGACCCTTGGTGACATACTCATTTCCGACCTTCACTCTTGGGTAGCACAAACCCTTCAGCATATCAGCAGAGTTCAAGCCCAAGAGGTAAGCAACTTTGTCAGCATCTGTAAGCAATTAAATGCTGTTAAATTTGTGATTTTGACAGTACAAAGGAAGTTAAGTGATTTCATTGTCAAGACGTTCCTTTACAAAGTACAGAAAAAGTGAAATATACATTACAGTAAATAAATAACAATAACAACAACCATAATAATAATAATAATAATAATAATAATAATAATAATGTTAGTTACAGAAGTGTTTATTATATTTAAATGTTAGAGGGAGGTTTTATACTCGTACAGCCAGCTGCTGGTAATAAATATCTGATTTTGAAATATAACTGTATAAAGTATTCACACTTTACCTAAAGTAAGCTCAAATACAATTTTGCAAGTCCAAGTAAAACATATGCTGTGTACTGAAATGCTAAATCGTGCCCTCTATGAACTACAATTGTTTTATATTTGTGGGAGGGTACAACCAGAATTAGAACTTATCTAAGGCTGTATAGTTCTTACACCTACCCTCAGTGCCATCAGGCTCAGCTTGCTCCTCACGCTGCTTCTGCTTGAATTTCATGTTGCCATGATGGAGCACAGCACCAGTCAGCTTGTAAATGGTGACTTTCTCCTCTTGACTGAAGCCCAGGATGTCAATGGCAGTCTGCAATTACAAGGTGCAGATATATTTGAAATGAAGTACACTTACTGTGTCTTTTATTATTAAGAAGAAATGTTTATGAAAAACATACATCTGTGGCCTCCAACTCCTCTTTGTCATCAATGCTGGCCACAGTGATCTGACCCTGACTGCACATGGGGAAGTCGTAGGGGTTGGTTGTGATGAGGGACATCTCTGGAGAGGGTGGTACATTAGAGAGGGTGTTAAATCGAATGTTGTGTTGCTACATCCACTTTAAGATGTTGGGTTTGGGGAAGCACTATTAGCAAGGTCATAGTATAGTATAGTTTACTTTATTTGATATGGACATAGCTATTGCATTGGACAAAACCAGATGCATTGTGTACTGTAAGTGTTTTAGTACAGGTGCTAATTCTCAACACTAGTCCATAGGCAGCTTTTAAGCTTTTAAGCTGTTAAGGGACAGGATAAACAACTGTCTTTCAAATCCATCTGTCACACCATATGTACACACAGTATATAATGTTGCTAGTTGCCCTTGGCTGTAAACTACATTTGGGCTTCTACAGTAGATTTCTTGTAGGGTGACGTCCAAAAATAAGTAATCTTCCCATTCACTATGGCTGACCGGAAGGGGAGAAGATCACACTTCCCTCTTTGCAGACATGTGAAACTATGGACCTTACCAATCAACTCAGGCATGTGGTTGGTCATCATCTGGTAGAAGATGTGGTAGCCTCTCTCATCAGGAAGCTGGAATGTCACTCTTGACTTCTCCAGCAGATCTGTTTACCCATACAAAATATACTATGTGATAGATAGCTTATATAAACCTATAGTGTATTATGACCATGTCTCCTGCAGATGTAACAAGGCCTATTAGATACACACATACTGTACATTATATGAAACATAGGCCTGCAGTGTATGTGACCATATACCACAAAATCAGTCAAGTTATGGTTTCAAGATATTTTGAGATATGGAATGCACCAAAAAAATGCACAAACATTTCTATCTGCATTAAATGCTGAATTTAGTTGTCGGTGGGAATGGTGTATTTAGAAGTGTGTAAAGCATATTATGTGGCCATATATTACATATATCACATGTATATTACATAATTACATATATCTTTTGTGTGCAGAGGAAATTTTCATGTGTAATTCTCAATGTTGTCAATGTTCTCAATGTTCTGTTTCATGTGTAATTCTCAATTCTCAACATTATCAATGTGTAATGCTAATGATGATACTTACAAGTCTCAATATCAGCACTAGCCAGTTTCCCACTTGTCCCAAAGTGAATTCTGATGAATTTACCCTGTGTGAAATAAAGCAGTGTCCAATATTCCAATCAAGAACTTTGTATTATGTAAACACACTAGTAGTTTTTGGGAGGAAATTAACTTACAAAACGGGAAGAGTTGTCATTCCTCACAGTCTTGGCATTACCATAAGCCTCCAGCAGTGGGTTGGCAGCAATAATCTGGTCTTCAAGAGAGCCCTGCAAATGAAATACACTTTTTTTGTTATGTAGATCTTTGTTTATCTTAGAGCAATTTCAAAAACTATACACCATACTACATGCATTCATGTCAACAACAGCTTTCATGTCTTCATTGTATTTTTCGAGCAGATCTTACTTCTACTTTTCAATTTTATTATCATTTTTGTATTACCTGCATTTTTCCAGCTTGCTTTGGTGCGTCGTCTTTTTTGCCACCACCTACTGCAATTGTTGCAAAGTACTGGATGACACGCTTGGTGTTCACAGTCTTTCCAGCACCGGATTCTCCACTAGATTACACATGTAATCATTATTATAATCATATCATCATTATCCAACAACAGTCTAATAGGAAGTCAAAATGCCTTACAAAACTTACTAAAAGGATATTAGTTTGTTATCACTTACGTGATCAGAACAGACTGGTTTTCCCTGTCTGTAAGACAAAATGTATTTTGGGTTTGTAGACAAATTTATCATTTAATGAAAAATATATATATTTTTAGCTTAGTTTAAAAGCTTACCTTGGAGCATGAACTGGTAGGCATTGTCAGAGACAGAGAAGATGTGGGGTGGGGCCTCCATGCGCTTCTTGCCTCTGTAGGCAGTCACCACTTCTGAATCGTACACTGGGAGCCACTTGTAGGGGTTCACAGTGGCGCAGAAAAGCCCAGAGTAGGTCTGCATGAAAGAGGGACAAAAAGAGTTATTTTCAGCCACTGACTGATGTCAATTGTAAACATTTGTACTGGAAAAGAGCTTACATAGATCATCCATGCTGCATAACGCTCTTTGAGGTTATACAACACAGCAGCTTCATTGAGGTGGGTCATCATGGCCATGTCCTCAATTTTGTCAAACTTGGGAGGATTCATGGGGGTGACATCATCCTCCTTCACTGTCCTTTCCTTAATGCCAGCAGATAAAAGAAAATTGAATGAAAAACATACAGATTAAAGAACACAGATACAGTAGATAGATGGATAGATAGATAGACAGACAGACAGACAGACAGACAGACAGACAGACAGACAGAAAGACAGTGCACCATAACATGATAATGACAAACAATGTCAATACAAGCATATGTCCATGTGAGAATTGTGCAGTTTCAAACACTTTATGAACACAAGTCTGATCATGTAGTCATGTATCATACCTCTTTAGTGTCAAGAAGTTCAACAGTGACTTTGCCACCATCTCTGCTCTTGATTGTACCCTTCAGGTACAATTCCTCCTTGTCAGCCACATAACAAGCTGACTTTGCATCAAAGGGCTTGCTCTGGGCTTCAATTCTCTCCTTCTCAGGCTTACGGAGGTAAATGGCAGCCTTGCCATAAATGGCCATGTCCGCATCCCCCATGGTTGCTGGTTACTGCAGTAGTCACAAACATACAAAGATAAATTTTCATATTTTTCTGTCACCATAGGATAAAAATATCATCAAATATATCAAAAATCTTTTTACTGTTATAACAATTTGGGCTGAATTTTGAAATTGTAAATGACACACAATATGTCAGTATACACTAATAACAGGCGACATAGCAATAATAAGCAAATGTTGATATCACTTGTGCACTTTCTGCGATATGCTAGCCTTATCCAAAGCACATTGCATTCAAATCAGTATGTATTCTGGTTGACACATACTGATATGCGAGCTTGATTTAATTTGACTCTTAAGCTCAGTACTATGGCCCCTAAAGCAATAATACGGGGTGAATCAACATTAATAACCCTGCTGTTTCACAGTTGTAAGTGCTATTGATAGCCAGACGATGACTGAATTTCGTGCAACACAGACCGAGATAGCGAAACGACAGCTAACGGAATCAGAAGCGGTATATCAAAAAGAAACCTAATCATTTTGTTTGGGTTGACATGCCCCACACGTTTGCTGGTTTGCCATTTGGGTCTGCATTGCACGAAATTGGGTCATTTTCTGGCTATGAATACATAGCGCTGTGCATTTTGATAATTCCTTTAAGCCAGACCCTAGATCAGGCAATGACAATAATTATGATACTACAAGTTATTAGCAGAGACATTTTAATAAACCATAAACGGGCTCTGTTATTAGCGAGCTAACACAAGGCTCGCTTGGGGTGTCTAGATTTCTAGGCTGTTCGCGTGCAGAGGCGACTTGACAGACAACAGCTGCGCCCACCATCTACCCAATCCAGCCCTTCCAGACTCAAGTACAGAAAATTTTCTGTACAGAGATGGCCCACCAGGCTAAACATGTCTTCTAAAGAAAGAGGGGCTACTGGTTTGACATTTCCATGCTCTATCTCAACGCAACAATAAAACACAACACTGAAAGCTGATTAAAGATATATTCAGGCCCATATACGTATAAATCCTAAATCCACCATGTTTTATTTTTTTCTTGGAGGCTGATATATCAAGTAATATGTGACATATACAATATAGAAGTAATATGTGACATATAGTGTTTCAAAGCCATGTGCCCTTTTTCAAACATGTGAGCCCCTTCACCTCTTGCTTAGCCATAAAACAAATTTACAACAGCCTATATACAGCACTACTGAATGTCTGTAGCTTTGAGTCGTCTCAAAAGAAGCCTTAAATATACCGGGGTAAGTTTAAGCACAGCCCTGCTGAAAGAGCCTCCTAACAGCAATATATTTCGAATGAATTGAAAGATTTTCGAACAGAATAGACCTAACGCGAACGCAAAACACTTTACATTGAGTCAATGTAACCTCAGATCTTACTTTCGGTTTCCAACAGTCAGGTCCCATTGATTCAGTGTAAAGTGCCAGTTCGCTTCTGCGTTTGCGTTTGGTCTGTGCTGTACCAAATTATTTTGTTCCACTCGCTAACTAGCGCATTTAGCAAGCTCTTTCAACAGGGCTATGTTTGAATTCACTCTGGTACTGTCCTTTAAGGCAGCCTTGACTTGCTTTGTATTCAATCCAGTGTCACACAGACTAATATCACGAGAACTGGGCCAATGCTAGTTTGCTAACCCATAGTGGATATCTGTTTGACACAGCCCACAAGTATTTTTCAGATTATGCTAAATACGCCTGTTTTTCATTGAATTCTCTTGAGAGATTAAGGTCATTTTTGTTTCACTGAGATGCCAGTCTAGAAGTAATGACTGGAGCAGGCTTTCCAAGAGGCCAGCGACCAGAAAGGTTGAGCCAATCAGCAACAAGAGGGGATGATGATGTGGTTAGTTTTGAAATCAAATGTGGCAATGTTGAAGGGTAACAACTCTAACAAGCAGTGGGAACTACATTAGGAAAGGTGTACAAAACATAGGCTTACAGTAGACAGTGTGATTTGTAATAGCAAGCATTATTAGTGAATTGGGATCAATGTGTCTGGGAAGGCTGGACCAATGATTTCAAAGTTTATACAACTTCAGTGCCTGATGGGAAATATCCCTATCGATACTAGCTAGACATTCCCACAGGTGGACTTTATCAATCCCGGTTAATAAGTCAGTTAAGTGTCCTTAATATTATTTAGCTAATATGAGGGCAATTTACTTTTTTCAAACAGTGTTTTGAGAAATCAGATTTACTGTCTTACCTTTTCTTCACAATATATGATGAAATTTCCACGTGGTGTCTGAAAAACAAAATCATCAAAGAGGCTAAGTCAAAACATCTTATAGCAAATATGCCATAGGGATGACAGCAGTTTGTGTGAGCTACAGTGTGAGCTGTCTGGAAGATGATAACCTACTGAGCAGTGAAACGCTGGGCCCCCGGAGTCCTCCTCTCTCTCCCCCTCTCCCTGTGCATCTCCTTATATTGGGCAACTTCTGCAAACTAAGCAATTCACAAATAAGGTAATAAGGTGTCTGATTTATTTAGAGATAATCTCAACCTCTTTATCATGAATAACAGCAAATTCAATGGTAACTTGAAAATAACGACCATAATCCAAAACATTCTGTTATTATCTTTGGATTTATTTTGTATATAATTTATTCTATTATGGAATACATTGACATGAAAACAAAACGGGGACACAACTTGTGATAAAATCTTGACATGCCATTTATGGTCAAATCTTAAGGGACTATTTTTAACAGTAAATATTCATGGGAGGGACCCATCAAGTAATGTCCATAAATTTGTGTAACAGTTGAATAAAGTTGACTTTACCATTTTTATTATGTATTTATATTTCTATATGTTTTATATATCATACTCCAGTGTTAGTGCACTAAATGCTGTTACCCTATGATTTATAATGTCCCTGAAAGTAATAGGCCTATCCAATTTAATGTGGCATATGCTATTTATGCTTCATGGACATGCACAACATGTGTCTTTTCTGACAGTGGCAGAACTACTAAAACTTAGGGGCAACTTCTCCACAGTTTTATTGCTGGTGTCCAGTGGCACATTTCTTGCAATCTTGTAAAGACTCATGGACATATGGATGCGGGGGGCATTTGACATGGGTGTACAGTACTGAATCCAGTCACTTCATGGAACATATTAGGTATTCATTAATAAAGTCATATTGTGTGTCCCCATAACTTTATCAAGAACGTTGCTTAACTGTTTGAGGTAGCCCCTTTTCGACAGCTGCCTTAGTTAGCAAAACTCACATAGCTCATAGTGTATTGAAATGGGTGCAGAGATGTATAGTAACTAAGTAGAACTACTTAAGTAGCCTACTTAAGTACTAAAATGCACTATCTGTACTTTACTGGAGTATTCTTTTTTTCTCCTACTTCCACTTTTACTTCACTACATCTTTTTGATGAATTTAATACTTCTACTCCATTACATTTTTGATGTGCTGATTAGTTACTCGTTACTTTTATAATTTTTTTTTACGAATCATACCACATCCAATGATAGTCTATCAATGCCAGACCAGACCATCACCAGGTTTTCATTGTCATTATTGGGCGATTCAAGCGGTATAAGAGACCTCAAGCTCCCCTTCGACCTTTCGCAGTACTGAATGAATGCAGTGAATTGGGAACGATTAGCAAGGGTCAGTCTACTGCTCCATTTCGAGATGGAAGAAAAACACCAAGTTCTTCAACTTCAAATGATTGTAGTGACGGGAATGGTGGTGACCATCCCTGGCCCTACTTAGAGTCCGTGGCTAAACAGACTATTTCAGCCAAATAAATGTAAAACAGTAATATTCAAACTTTTGACTGCTTTCTTTAATATACACAGTACTTCTACTTTTACTTTCAGTACTTGAGTAGCAATTTTTTAAATACTTTTACTTGCAATACTTAAGTACAAAATTTTTTGAATACTTTAGTACTTCCACTTAAGTATGGTGTTTAAAGAACACTTTTACTTCCACTCAAGTCATTTTTTTCATATGGTACTTTTACTTCTACTCCACTCCTCTACTCCAGTACTTTATACAACTCTGAATGGGTGTAGTAGAAAGCAGCAATCATATTCAGCTGGTCAAGGCCTAATGCACTGTTAAGGCCTATGCAGCTTGTACAACTCATGTAGACTGTACTGTAAAGAATTGGTGTAAACTGTACAACAAAAAAGAGTTCACAATAGTTTGTAAAATTGTTCAGTAAGCAAATAATTTTACATTGCATTTTAATAACTTTTTATTATTATTTGTTTATGTTTTATGTGCCAGTAAATGCTAGTGCACTAAATTTAGTTTCCCAATGATTTATACTGCTGCTGAAATAAATTGCATGACATTAATAGACCTGTAGCGTCCTGCCATTGGGCCATCCCTATATGATTCACTGAACTCTAACTATATCACCAATCTCATTTGAAATTACATTTCAAGAACCAATGCGACCGAAACCATAACCTAATAATAATAATAAAAACTAGAAAAGTGCTCAGAGAGCGCTGACCTCTGCCAAGACAATGTGGTCACAAACACAATATACATTCAAGATCATGTTCTGGATCACCGATCGCCACCAAAATTTAATCAGCTCTTGCTTCTCCCAATATACACATTGTCCAAAAATTTCATCCAAATCCGTGCAGTACTTTTCGAGTTATCCTGCTGACAGACAGATAGACAAACCAATGCGACCGAAAACATAACCTCCTTGGCGGAGGTAATAATCAGCACATCAAAAAAGTAGAAGGATTAAATTCATCAAAGAAAATGTAGTGGAGTAGGAAAAATGAGTAGGAGAAAAAAAGAATAAGAAAAAGAACTCCCTGACTTAGCTATGACTGGCAGCTAGGCAACGGGCCCATTGTTGAAGAAAACGCAACCTCAAAAGTTGAGCTAAATTATTTTCAACCTTGAGAGCTTGCGTTTCTTAGTTGCCTGCTTTTTTCACCTTGTGTCTAGCACTTTTCTACACGAGGCGTGTATCAACGGTCAAGCTGCATCGTTCCATAGGGAAACAATTGAATCTGAGCCCCTGGAGGTGAAAAAAAGCGTGCCGCTAACATTTCAAACAGATCGCCTTTCAAAATATTTTGGTTTCCATTCTTTATTAGTTAAATACTTATCTCTTCTTTATTGCACTCATCTTGAGGGGTTTTTTTATTCCCAATTGTCAGGGCATCCCGGGGCCACATTGAAGCACAGTGAGAGCTGCATTTTGCCCATGTATGCATAAAATGCTAAAGTCTGGCTTGTCAGTTTACTAAATTGCCAGCTTCTCATTTGATCACACCCCCATATCATCATAAATACTCAGAACAACGATGATATGATTCATGGATGATGGAAGATGCAGGAGTCTATGACAGCCAAAAAATCATGTGATACATTGAGCAAAACAGTTGTTTAACAGTTGATACATTGTCTTTACTCTATTTTCTTATCAAATGTCTGACTTGCATATTTGTTTGAAATAGTGCTGTAAAACGATTAAAAAATAATCTGATTAATCACAAACTTTTGCAATGATTAATCATGATTAATCACTTTTAATCGCAACTCATGTCTTCCAGTAAGAATTTGGATTCGGGGTTTTAGACACATCTCTAGGATGCATCATCAGTGAGGGTCATTGGGGGTTCGGGTCTTTCAACATCAGACCCCCTCACACGCAGGCAGGTATGTTGGATTCTTCTTTTGCCCTGTAAAGGCCCTGATACTGAATAGTTGACTTTATTCTTCTCAAATGGGGAAATTCACACCTGTCCACTACCCCCAAGGATTCCCCAAACATGTTGTTGGACAGTCAGGAGCTAGGCCACAATCTTTGTATAGTTTGATTTGATATCCGAGCCATTTTCTATCTAACATTGAACATAATAAATACCATGAAAGTGGAACCATATCCATGAGGATTAATCTGAGTTATTTTTTTTAATCTGAGTTAATTTTTTTGATTAATCACATGATTAATCAGTTAATTTTGCCAGCACTAGTTTGAAAGTAATAGTATTTATTTACTGCCATTTTATCAGTTTCACAACTTTTTGGAATTAAATGTAAATAGAAATTACAATGAATTGAAATTACTTTTCAATTCATATCTCAAAAACTTTAAAAATATATGATAAAAGCAAAAAACGTCCTGGATTGTCCTTTAGTTGTACATACTGTATTGTCCTTTAGATGGACATACTATATGTCATGTAGTGGTTAACATGGTTGGAAAAACAAGGAAAGACTTTGGATAACAGTACAGTGCAAAAGGTCAACTTTTATTAGATCATTGTTACAAAAAAAGTTACTTGAAGCAGGATATTATATCCTGGTCAGCAACATGCCACAAGCCTTGGAGGTTTACTCTTCAGCCTTGGCCTGGAAAAGAGAACATAAGTGGCAATAAATTTAGTATACTTATTGAAAATGTATAATATACGCATAAAATATCACAACAATTTGATTTACCTTTCCAGAATCGCGGGTCTTGGCTCTGAGCTTGTTGACTTGGGACTCAGCAATGTCAGCACGCTCCTCAGCCTCCTCCAGCTCATGCGCCACCTTCCTGAGCTTGGACAGGTGGCCATTGGCTTGTTCCTCCTGTGTTAATACATACCCAAGCAGATTTCATTTAAAATTGAGAAACCCAAACCGAGTAAAACTGTATTTAGAAAGGCCACTCTTGTTTTATGAGAAACTACTTACAGCTTCCTCAGCCTGCCTCTTATAGGCCTTGACCTTTGACTGCAACTTGTCAACCAAATCCTGTAGTCTGCCCAGATTCTTCTTGTCCTCCTCAGTCTAAAGGGGAAAAAAGTGTATCAGGCCTTTTTTTGAAAGGGGGAATTCAAGTCAATATCGGACATGTTTCTTGCAATGACCATGTATGAAAAACAAAGAGCAAGCTGAATAAATAAAGGCAAAAAAGTATTTTATTATATAATAGTTAAGCTGTAAATTACACCTGGATTGTAGGAGCTCAGTTGTACGGTCAACACAAATAATCTCAAAATACTCTTCCTGCTCTATTTGTTTTGCTCCTATTAATCCTAAAGAGCCTTTAGAAGCTGTATTGGTTATAATTTCAATGGGACATATAAATAAAATAATTTCTTTGTGTGATTTCCAATCCAAATTATTCACAAGTATCGCGCATCTTGCTCTTGTTGTACTCAACATTGACCAGGAATAAAGAATTGTGGGACATAGAGTTTACTTCTTTTACCTCAAATGGCCATGCACTTGGTGGCACTGTAAAAAACAACTAACCACCAAGCTCTATAATAGAAACCATTTATATTTGTTTTCAGTTGAAGGCAAGCATCGTGTCATGTTGCTGCTAATTTTGATCACTGCTATTTACTTTTTTTAAAAATAAACAAAAAACTGCATGTTAATGCTTCTTCAAATAGCTTTGCCTATGTTGTTCTATTTATATTCTGCCACTGAGCTATGTGCACATTTTTGTGTGACATTGCCTAGAAATTCATGTATTGTCTTAATTGAGCTATTTGTTCTGGATTTGTCCAGTACAAAATGTAATTATTTAATTTATTTATTTGATTTGACCTTTAGTTTATCAGGTGAGTCCCATTAAGATATTCAGCCTCTTTTGCAAGGGAGCCCTTACATACATACGTACAAAACACACATAACATGGAAAAAGAAATTATAGAAATAGAAATAGCAAAAGCCGCAAAATTAAAAGCTGTTATCTAACTCAGTTTGTGGTCATGAAGTGTCTAGAAGTAATGTTATTTGAACGCAAACTATAAGATGTGTGCATCTGGGACAGTAGAATTGAGAGATATGAAGGCAGTGTTATAATAGTACCTTTGTAAACAAAAATATGCCAATGGATACATCTGCACAGTGAGAGAACTGAAACCAGTCAGTTCATAGAGCATTCTATAATGAGTGTGGAGTTTGCCTAATAAGCAACTGCCTGCAAAAATTGCTTTTGGTTTTTATAATAATCAGCTTTCCACTGTTTTTCCAGAGCTGGGTTTTGTTTGAGAGAGTGAAGAGTGCGTCCTCTACCTGATAGGTTAGCTCCTTGACCCTCCTCTCGTATTTGCGGACTCCCTTGACAGCATCGACACCACGCCTCTGTTCAGCCTCAACTTCAGATTCCAGCTCACGGACCTTAACATGAAAAAAATGAAACCTTTCAGACATGGACATTTATTTAACAAATGTGAAGGATCATTTTAAATGATGCTACTTACCCTGGACTCCAGTTTCTGGAGCTGTTTCTTGCCGCCCTTCATGGCCAGGTTCTCAGCCTCATCCAAGCGGTGCTGGAGATCCTTCACAGTGACTTCCAGGTTCTTCTTCATCCTCTCCAGATGAGCACTGGTGTCCTGCTCCTTCTTCAGCTCCTCTGCCATCATAGCAGCCTAAATAAGGGGACAAATATACAGTTTTTAAATGACTTATTATTAGACTTTCACGCATAATTTTCAAATAGAAATCATAATGTTACTTACATCAGTGATGGCCTTCTTGGCCTTCTCTTCAGCATTTTTAGCCTCCTGGACAATGTCATCAACCTCACCTTGGACCTGAACCAAGTCAGACTCAAGCTTCTTCTTGGTGTTAAGCAGGCTTGTGTTCTATAAATTGAAAATCAGATGGCATCAGATCAGATAGTATAAAATCTAAATAAGAATGGAATCAATTTTCATTTTTTTAAACACTCCTCTCCTTACTTGGGAATGCAGGAGGCCAACACGCTCACTGACATCAACCAACTCCTGCTCAGCCACTTTGCGGCCTCTTTCTGTCTGCTCCAGGGCAGCTCTCAGCTCATCAATCTCAGCCACCATCAGGCCATTCCTGCGCTCAACCATGGCAACCTGCTCCTTCATGTCCTCTTGGCCTCTGAGCGCATCATCAAGGTGCAGTTGAGCATCCTTAAAAATATATGGTAAGAGACAAGTTTTGAGTTACAAATACATTTTCTTATTAACCAGAAGTTATCTTAGTTTTTTATTGATATTACTGACCTTGAGCTGACCCTGGATATTCCTAAGATGTTTCTGGGACTCAGAAGCCTGGCGGTTTGCGTGGCTGAGCTGAATCTCCATCTCGTTGAGGTCTCCCTCCATCTTCTTCTTGACTCTGAGGGCATCATTCCTGCTCCTGACCTCTGAGTCGAGAGTGCCCTGCATGGAGTCAATCACCCTCTGGCTGTTCCTCTTGATCTGTTCCATCTCCTCATCCTTCTCTGCAAGTTTTCTGTCAATCTCACCCTTGACCTGGTTGAGCTCAAGCTGGACACGAAGAATTTTGGACTCCTCATGCTCAAGAGTTCCCTAAATGAGAAAACATCTGCAATTGAGAATACTTTCCCCTCTGAGGCATCACTGTGTAGTGTGTACCGAGTCTGTCACAAAGTGTGGCATATTTCCACTAGTTATGAACAATGGGCTTAAAGAATGAACTGAATTAAACTGACTGACTCATAATATCATGTCTGTTTTGCAAGGGCTTATATTCTGTATACAGTATGTGATTGGTAATTAATGTGGGTGTTCTTTTTTAATAACATGTCTACCTCAGCCTCTTCCAGGGCTGTCTGGATCTCAGACTTCTCAGTCTCAATTGTCTTTTTGGCCTTCTCAAGTTCATGGATGCTCTTTCCAGTCTCACCAAGCTGCTCAGTCAGGTCTGAGATCTCCTCTGTGAATGTAAATTTACAGTATGAGAAAGTTTTTACTAGAGATATGCTGACTGATGATGTAAGAAGTGTAATTTGCTGATTAAGTAGGACTCAGGTAAGGTATCCAAGAGAGCCTTCAATCACTCTAATGAGCAGTTTAACCATCAAACTGACTATGAAGCCTAAAAAGTTGACTTTAACTTACGTTGAAGATTCTTGTTCTCCCTCTTCAGAGTCTCCAAATGGTCAAGTGACTCTTCATAAGAGTTCTTCATCTTGAACAGTTCAGTGCCAAGAGAGCGAGCCTCTTTCTGGGCACCCTCCAGCTCTGCCTGGCCTTCTTCAAACTTTTGTTTCCATTCTGCCAGAACCTTTGAGAAACATATCCATTCAGTCAGTCAAATTCAAAAGATAATTGAATCAGATTCACAAAATTTGCTCTATATAAAGATTTAGATTAAGACACATTTGGATTAAGATCCACACATTATTAATTCAACACCTGTAGAGAGCAATAACTGTGTATAATGCAATAACTTACCTTATCAAAGTTTCTCTGCTTCTTGTCAAGATTAGCAGCCAGAGCATTTGCTCTCTCCACATCAATCATGAGGTCCTCAACTTCACCCTGAAGTCTCTGCTTGGTCTTCTCCAGAGAGGCACACTTGGAATTGACAGCTTCAATTTGTTCTTCAGCCTCCTGTAGACGCTGGGCAAGCTTTTTCCTGATAAGGTAATGGAATAGAGTCAGAATATATTATGGTTCCCATCATATCAATAATCAACATTCTTTATCTTCAGATTGCTTGAATATTCGATAGATGGACACTTTACAATATGGGTTGTACTTACTTGGACTCCTCAAGTTCTTCAGTACGTTGGATAGCATCAGTTTCATATTTAGACCTCCACTGAGCTACCTCGCTGTTGGCCTTGGACATGCCACGCTGAAGCTCAGCCTTTGCTTCCTGCTCCTCCTCAAACTGCTCCCTCAGGAGGTCACAGTCATGGCGAGCTGACTGAACAGCATGGGCCAGGGCATTCTTGGCCTGTTTGTGGAAAAGTATTTATTGTCTTAAATATAGGCATAGGCCTACAATACTTGTCTCCAATATGAGTTCCCGCAAGATCTGATATCACCAATTATTTAAGAGTCCAGGATCAACGTCAAACATTTGCCCAGGATCAATGTACCTTAACCCTGACCCTAATCCTAACCCATTCATCCAGGGCAAGAAGTTTGACATTGATCCCGTACTCTTAGTTACTTGGTGATATCAGAGCTTCCATGAGTTCCCTATCAATAAATCATGATTTTTTTTTTTTTTTACCTTGACCTCCTCTTCAATGTGCCTCTTCAGTTCCTCTATTTGCTGTGTGAATGCCTGTTTACTTCTGGTCAGTTGAGAGACTAGAGCATCTTTTTCCTCAACCTGACGTCCAAGCTCACCTGAAAAACATCTGGGGTTTTACCATTCATTTCTTTTCAGAAATTACAGATGGATTCATCATTGTATTCTGTGAGACATACCATTTTCAGTCTGAAGTCTTGCTCTCTGACCACTGAGGTCATTGACCTGGCGAACACCCTCATCACTCTTAGCCTTGACTTCACTGAGTTGGTCTTCAAGAGTGCGGCACATCTTCTCAAGATTTGCCTATGAAAATATATGAGTAACAACAACTTAGCTCTAGGGAATACAATGTATGTTTTTTATAAGCTACCACATATAAGTTGATCCATCTTATCAACCTTAGCTTTGGCAACAGCCTCCATGTTGCTGGAAAGGTCATCAATCTCCATCTTATATTCACTTTTCTCCTTCTCAAGCTTCTGCTTGACACGCTGGAGGTTGTCGATCTGCTCTCCCAGCTCAGCTACGCTATCAGCCTGCTTCTTGCGAAGAGCTGCTGCAGTTGCTTCATGCTGCAGGGTGGACTCTTCAAGGTCACGACGCAGCTTCTGGAACTCAGCCTCACGCTTCTTGTTCATCTCAATTTGAGCAGCAGTGGCACCACCAGCCTCCTCAAGCCTCTCACTGATCTCCTCAAGTTCCCTGGCGAGATCAGCTCTCTGCTTCTCCACCTTGGCACGAGCAGCGCGCTCAGCCTCAATCTCTTCCTCCAGTTCCTCAATGCGGGCCTATTGGTGAATATAAAATATTATTAAAAAGAAAGGGTTCTGAAAACCATTTTTGTTTTGTTTTTTGCAAGACATTAATATTATACCTGAAGCTCTTTGATCTTCTTTTGCAGCTGTGCTCCCAGTGACTGTTCATCTTCAATCTTACTGAGAAGCTGGCTTGTCTCAAAGTCCTTCCTGTTTCATTGAAAATCAAAACAATATTTGGTGGTATTCATTGTAATGGTTTTGGACTTATTGCAAAGGAATTCCTCAAAGGAATTGTACATTACTTCTTCAGTTTCTCCTCAGATTGCTGCTTGTCATTCTCCAGATCCATGATGTTCTCCTGGGACAACTTCAGGTCACCCTCAAGCTTTCTCTTGGCTCTCTCAAGGTCCATGCGAAGCTTCTTTTCTTGCTCCAATGAACCCTCAAGCTGTGAATTTAATTAGTTAATTACTTCATCATGTACAAAATCTTCATCACCTGGCAGTTTCAGACACTAGACCCATAACTCACATCATCCACTTGCTGTTCAAGCTTGGTCTTGGATTTGGTCAGAGTGTTGACTTTGTCTTCCTCTGCCTGAAGGTCATCAAGGGTCTGCTGGTGGGCCTCTTGGAGGCCTTTCTTCTCCTTGGTCAGCTTAGCAATGGACTCATCCTGAGAGGCCATTTCCTCAGTGAGGTTTTTAACCTGTTCATAGAGTGTAAATCAGTAACCCTGGCTTCCACAGACATACATTTAGTTTTCTGCCTTTACAGGAATTTCCCAACCTTATTCTCTGTTGCATGTTTCTCTTTCTCCACTTTGGCCAAGGTCAACTCCAGATCATCTATATCTTTCTTGAGCTCAGAGCACTCATCCTCCAGTTTCCTCTTCTTTGCAGTCAGCTCAGCATTGATTTCCTCCTCATCCTCCAGTCTCTCTGTTGTCTCTTTGAGTTTGGCCTCGAGCTGAATCTTACTCTTGATCAGACCCTCACACCTCTCCTCAGCATCATTAAGATTTTCAGAGCCCTATGATAGATATGACAAACAGAAGAAAGCTTGGTAACATTTTCTATGAACTCAGTATTGATAGAGCATTATAAATGCATTCATAAATGATAGTAACCACTGACATTAGAATTCGCAACTAATTATATGTTCTCATGACTGTACTCAAATTATAATGTTACTATATAAGCCTTTATAACCTGAGGTGTCACAAAACATAAACCCTCCTGGGCCTTTATGTAAAAATGTGCTTAAGGGAAACTGTTTTAAAATGAAAACATACTGATGACACTTGGAGCGAAAGGTCATTCCTTTCTTGCACAAGAGCGACCATCTTCTCCTCCAGTTCTTTTTTCCTGGCCTCAGTTTTTGCGTGAGTCACTTTGAGTTTTTCAAATTCCTCCTTCATGTTAGCAAGCTCTTTTTCTGTCTCTGCACTCTTCAGCAGAGGCTTGATCTTGTAGTAAACCTTCATCCATGGCCAATGCTTGACATTCATGAAGGAGCGGATATTCCACTGGATGGTGAAGATTGACTCTCTATGAATTGAATTTCACAAATGTGAACATTAAATTATGTCAAACTTTAAATGTCAAAACCAGGGCCAACATTTCTAATTATATCAGTGTTTTCAAATTACCTCCTTTTCATCATTTCGACAAATTCCTTCCTCATCAAAAATGCACGGCAAAGAGCCTGAGTCATTGTGACCAAGGCTGCCAGTTTCTCATCTCGCATCTCTTCAAGGGTACCCAGAAGACCAGCTTTAAAGAACACCTTAAGGACAGGTAAGAACAAATCTTATCTAAACATCATATATTAGGAAAGATGCATGACTCAGAAAGATGCATGATTGACTGCATGAGTTACAGATCTGCTATTAGAATTTTACCTTAGTGTGTCCAAACTTGTACTGGGTGTGATCAACATCAATTGATCCTAAGAGCTTTTCAGAAGCCTTCTTGTTATCAATGAACTGACCTTCAGGGATGACACTGGCATTCAACACTTTGTATCTGTAGCATAGAAATAAAACATATTTATATTTTTTGGACTGGAATTACCGGTAACCAAACATATATTACCCCCTCCTCCCTTAGTGATTTTCTTTCTCAATGTACCTCTGCTTGAAGTCACCATAGAGGATTCTGCTTGGGAAACCCTTTCTGCAGATTCTGATACCCTCCAGCACACCATTACACCTGAGCTGGTGAATGACCAGGAAGTTCTGCATGTAACCTTTGAAAAAAAAGCATAATTTTGATTTTATGAATTGTGACTGCAAATTGAACATATGCAAGTTTATATTCCACCAAAATTCCATTTACCTGGTTTCTTAATCTCATTTGGGATCAGACAACGCACAAAGTGAGGATGGGTGCTTCTCAAGTTGGTCATGAGTTTACCCAAATTCTCCTGTGGGGAGGAATGCAATATAAGTAAGGAGTGTAACCTAGAAAAGGGACTCTAAAAATTGATCAATTGATTATTATTGGCTAGATATACATACTCTGAACTGTGAAGACACAGTCATCATGGAACCACCCTTCTTCTTCTTACCACCCTTTCCACCAGTCTCTGTTGACATACAATGATTAATTCAATAACTGAATCATTTAGAAATTGTTACAGTAGACATTTTTGTATGAGCTAAGACGTATGTAAAAATAGTTATACCCTCAACAACAGGTGGGTACAGGACAGGCAGAAGTTTCACTCCTGACTTCTGGTACAGCTGCACCACAGAGTCGTTCAGTGGATCCTTGTTCTTGTCCAGCCAGCCAGCAACATTGTAGTCCACAGTGCCGGCATAGTGCACCAGGGAGAAGTGGGCTTCAGCCTTGCCTTTGGCAGGCTTGGGCTTCTCAAAGGCTTTGGTCTTGCCAAGATGCTGGTCATACAACTTGTTCTTGAAAGTGGTGTCAGAGGCCTTGGGGAACATGCACTCCTCTTCAAGGATGGCAAAGATACCCATGGGCTGTTAAAAAATAATATAAAATTAAAAGTGAGCATCAGTAAACATAAGACATTATAGCTCTTGATTTGGAAAATGTATGTAAAATTGACCTTCTCAATCAGCTCAATGCAAGCCGCCAAGTCCATGCCAAAGTCAATGAACTCCCAGACAATGCCCTCTTTCTTGTACTCCTCTTGCTCCAGAACAAACATGTGGTGGTTGAAGAACTGTTGCAGTTTCTCATTGGTGAAGTTGATGCACAGCTGTTCCATGCTGTTGAACTGTGAGTGCAGAAATGTTATCATTTGATAATTTGATAATTGTTTTGAGAAATTGAGAATTCTTAATTTAGAATGTTTCTTGAAAAGTTTTTTTCCTCACATCGAAAATCTCAAAGCCAGCAATATCCAGCACACCAATGAAGAACTGCCTTGGCTGCTTTGTGTCCAACATCTGGTTGATACGGATGACCATCCACAAGAACATCCTCTCATAGATAGACTTGGCCAAGGCCATAACTGAGTTGCTGACCTGCCGGTTAACAATTTGCCAAAATATTAGTCTCAGTCAGTGACCATTTATCATGACCGAAAAGCACAGTCAACAGTAAACTACACCTCCTAATGGGAGAAAGAATACCTGTGGCACAGTCTGACCCTTGGTGACATACTCATTTCCGACCTTCACTCTTGGGTAGCACAGACCCTTCAGCATATCAGCAGAGTTCAAGCCCAAGAGGTAAGCAACTTTGTCAGCATCTGTAAGCAATTAAATGCTGTTAAATTTGTGATTTTGACAGTACAAAGGAAGTTAAGTGATTTCATTGTCAAGACGTTCCTTTACAAAGTAAAGAAAAAGTGAAATATAGATTACAGTAAAAAATAACAATAACAACAACAATAATAATACTACTACTACTACTACTACTACTAATAATAATAATAATGTTAGTTACAGAAGTGTTTATTATATTTAAATGTTAGAGGGAGGTTTTATACTCATACAGGCAGCTGCTGGTAATAAATATCTGATTTTGAAATATAACTGTATAAAGTATTCACACTTTACCTAACGTAAGCTCAAATACAATTTTGCAAGTCCAAGTAAAACATATGCTGTGTACTGAAATGCTAAATCGTGCCCTCTATGAACTACAATTGTTTTATATTTGTGGGAGGGTACAACCAGAACTACAACTAATCTAAGGCTGTATAGTTCTTACACCTACCCTCAGTGCCATCAGGCTCAGCCTGCTCCTCACGCTGCTTCTGCTTGAATTTCATGTTGCCATGATGGAGCACAGCACCAGTCAGCTTGTAAATGGTGACTTTCTCCTCTTGACTGAAGCCCAGGATGTCAATGGCAGTCTGCAATTACAAGGTGCAGATATATTTGAAATGAAGTACACTTACTGTGTCTTTTATTATTAAGAAGAAATGTTTATGAAAAACATACATCTGTGGCCTCCAACTCCTCTTTGTCATCAATGCTGGCCACAGTGATCTGACCCTGACTGCACATGGGGAAGTCGTAGGGGTTGGTTGTGATGAGGGACATCTCTGGAGAGGGTGGTACATTAGAGAGGGTGTTAAATCAAATGTTGTGTTACTACATCCACTTTAAGATGTTGGGTTTGGGGAAGCACTATTAGCAAAGTCATAGTATAGAATAGTTTACTTTATTTGATATGGACATAGCAATTGCATTGGACAAAACCAGATGCATTGTTTACTGTAAGTGTTTTAGTACAGGTGCTAATTCTCAACACTAGTCCATAGGCAGCTTTTAAGCTTTTAAGCTGTTAAGGGACAGGATAAACAACTGTCTTTCAAATCCATCTGTCACACCATATGTACACAGTATATAATGTTGCTAGTTGTCCTTGGCTGTAAACTACATTTGGGCTTCTACAGTAGATTTCTTGTAGGGTGACGTCCAAAAATAAGTAATCTTCCCATTCACTATGGCTGACCGGAAGGGGAGAAGATCACACTTCCCTCTTTGCAGACAGGTGAAACTATGGACCTTACCAATCAACTCAGGCATGTGGTTGGTCATCATCTGGTAGAAGATGTGGTAGCCTCTCTCATCAGGAAGTTGGAATGTCACTCTTGACTTCTCCAGCAGATCTGTTTACCCATACAAAATATACTATGTGATAGATAGCTTATATAAACCTATAGTGTATTATGACCATGTCTCCTGCAGATGTAACAAGGCCTATTAGATACACACATACTGTACATTATATGAAACATAGGCCTACAGTGTATGTGACTATATACCACAGAATCAGTCAAGCTATGGTTTCAAGATATTTTGAGATATGGAATGCACCAAAAAAATGCACAAACATTTCTATCTGCATTAAATGCTGAATTTAGTTATTGGTGGGAAAGGTGTATATAGAAGTGTGTAAAGCACATACAGTATGTGGCCATATATTACATCTTTTGTGTGCAGAGGAAATTTTAATGAAACAGAATTTTGGCATAGAAAATATATAAATGTGTAATGCTAATGATGATACTTACAAGTCTCAATATCAGCACTAGCCAGTTTCCCACTTGTCCCAAAGTGAATTCTGATGAATTTACCCTGTGTGAAATAAAGCAGTGTCCAATATTCCAACCAAGAACTTCGGATTCTGTAAACACACTAGTAGTTTTTAGGGAGGAAATTAACTTACAAAACGGGAAGAGTTGTCATTCCTCACAGTCTTGGCATTACCATAAGCCTCCAGCAGTGGGTTGGCAGCAATAATCTGGTCTTCAAGAGAGCCCTGCAAATGAAATACACCTTTTTGTTATGTAGATCTGCAAAAATAATACAACATACTACATGCATTCATGTCAACAACAGCTTTCATGTCTTCATTGTATTTTTCAAGCAGATCTTACTTCTACTTTTCAATTTTATTATCATTTTTGTATTACCTGCATTTTTCCAGCTTGCTTTGGTGCGTCGTCTTTTTTGCCACCACCTACTGCAATTGTTGCAAAGTACTGGATGACACGCTTGGTGTTCACAGTCTTTCCAGCACCGGATTCTCCACTAGATTACACATGTAATCATTATTATAATCATATCATCATTATCCAACAACAGTCTAATAGGAAGTCAAAATGCCTTACAAAACTTACTAAAAGGATATTAGTTTGTTATCACTTACGTGATCAGAACAGACTGGTTTTCCCTGTCTGTAAGACAAAATGTATTTTGGGTTTGTAGACAAATTTATCATTTAATGAAAAATATATATATATATTTTTAGCTTAGTTTAAAAGCTTACCTTGGAGCATGAACTGGTAGGCATTGTCAGAGACAGAGAAGATGTGGGGTGGGGCCTCCATGCGCTTCTTGCCTCTGTAGGCAGTCACCACTTCTGAATCGTACACTGGGAGCCACTTGTAGGGGTTCACAGTGGCGCAGAAAAGCCCAGAGTAGGTCTGCATGAAAGAGGGACAAAAAGAGTTATTTTCAGCCACTGACTGATGTCAATTGTAAACATTTGTAGTGGAAAAGAGCTTACATAGATCATCCATGCTGCATAACGCTCTTTGAGGTTATACAACACAGCAGCTTCATTGAGGTGGGTCATCATGGCCATGTCCTCAATTTTGTCAAACTTGGGAGGATTCATGGGGGTGACATCATCCTCCTTCACTGTCCTTTCCTTAATGCCAGCAGATAAAAGAAAATTGAATGAAAAACATACAGATTAAAGAACACAGATACAGTAGATAGATGGATAGATAGATAGACAGACATACAGACAGACAGACAGAAAGACAGTGCACCATAACATGATAATGACAAACAATGTCAATACAAGCATATGTCCATGTGAGAATTGTGCAGTTTCAAACACTTTATGAACACAAGTCTGATCATGTAGTCATGTATCATACCTCTTTAGTGTCAAGAAGTTCAACAGTGACTTTGCCACCATCTCTGCTCTTGATTGTACCCTTCAGGTACAATTCCTCCTTGTCAGCCACATAGCAAGCTGACTTTGCATCAAAGGGCTTGCTCTGGGCTTCAATTCTCTCCTTCTCAGGCTTACGGAGGTAAATGGCAGCCTTGCCATAAATGGCCATGTCCGCATCCCCCATGGTTGCTGGTTACTGCAGTAGTCACAAACATACAAAGATAAATTTTCATATTTTTCTTTCACCATAGGATAAAAATAGCATCAAATATATCAAAAATCTTTTTACTGTTATAACAATTTGGGCAGAATTTTGAAATTGTAAATGACACACAATATGTCAGTATACACTAATTACAGGCGACATAACAATAATAAGCAAATGTTGATATCACTTGTGCGCTTTCTGCAAAATGCTAGCCTTATCCAAAGCACACTGAATTCAAATCAGTATGTATTCTGGTTGACACATACTGATATGCGAGCTTGATTTAATTTGACTCTTAAGCTCATTTCTATGGCCCCTAAAGCAATAATACGGGGTGAATCAACATCTAACCCTGCTGTTTTCACAGTGCTAAGTGCTATTGATAGCCAGACGATGGCTGAACTTCGTGCAACACAGACCGAGATAGCGAAACGACAGCTAACGGAATCAGAAGCGGTATATCAAAAAGAAACCTAATCGATTTGTTTTGATATGCCCCACATGTTTGCTGGTTCGCCATTTAGGTCTGCATTGCACGAAATTGGGTAATTTTCTGGCTATGAATACATAGCGCTGTACATTTTGATAATTCCTTTAAGCCAGACCCTAGATCAGGCAATGACAATAATTCTGATACTACAAGTTATTAGCAGAGAAATCTTAAGAAACCATAAACGGGCTCTGTTATTAGCGAGCTAACACTAGGCTCGCTTGGGGCGTCTAGTTTTCTAGGCTATTCGCGTGTAGAGGCTACTTGACAGCCAACAGCTGCGCCCACCCTCTACCCAATCCAGCCCTTCCAGACTCAAGTACAAAAAAATTTCTGTACAGAGATGGCCTACCAGGCTAAACATGTCTTCTAAAGAAAGAGGGGCTACTGGTTTGACATTTCCAGGCTCTATCTCAAGGCAACAATAAAACACAACACTGAAAGCTGATTAAAGATATATTCAGGCCCATATACGTATAAATCCAGGCTGCATTGAAAAGCCTACCATGTTTTATTTTTTTCTTGGAGGCTGATATATCAAGTAATATGTGACATATACAATATAGAAGTAATATGTGACATATAGTGTTTCAAAGCCATGTGCCCTTTTTCAAACATGTGAGCCCCTTCACCTCTTGCTTAGCCATAAAACAAATTTACAACAGCCTATATACAGCCCTACTGAATGTCTGTAGCTTTGAGTCGTCTCAAAAGAAGCCTTAAAGCAATATACCGGAGTAAGTTTAAGCATACCCCCGCTGCACGAGCCTCCTAACAGCAATATATTTTGAATGAAATGAAAGATTTTCGAACAGCATAGAACTAACGCGAACACGAAACACTTTACATTGAGTCAATGTAACCTCAGATCTTACTTTCGGTTTCCAACAGTCAGGTCCCATTGATTCAGTGTAAAGTGCCAGTTTGCTTCTGCGTTCGCGTTCGGTCTGTGCTGTACCAAATTATTTTGTTCCACTCGCTAACTAGCGCATTTATCAAGCTCTTTCAACAGGGCTATGCTTGAATTCACTCCGGTACTGTCAGATTACGCTAAATACGCCTGTTTTTCATTGAATTCTCTTGAGAGATTAAGGTCATTTTTGTTTCACTGAGATACCAGTCTAGAGGTAATGAATGGATCAGGCTTTCCAAGAGGCCAGCGACCAGAAAGGTCGAACCAATCAGCAACAAGAGGGGATGATGATGTTGTTAGTTTTGAAATCAAATGTGGCAATGTTGAAGGGTAACAACTCTAACGAGCAGTGGGAACTACATTAGGAAAGGTGTCCAAAACATAAGCCTACAGTAGACAGTGTGATTTGTTATAGCAAGCATTATTAGTGAATTGGTATCAGTGTGTTAGGGGAGACTAGACTAATGATTTCAAAGTTAACTTTAGTGCCTGATGGGAAACATCTCTATCAATACTAGCTAGACATTCCCACAGAGAGGCTGGATCAATCCCGGTTAACAAGTCAGTTAAGTTTCCTTAATTTTATTTAGCTAATATGAGGACAATTTGCTTTTTTCAAACAGTGTTTTGAGAAATCAGATTTACTGTCTTACCTTTTCTTCCCAATATATGATGAAATTTCCACTTGGTGTCTGAAAAACAAAATCATCAAAACATCTTATAGCAAATATGCCATAGGGATGACAGCAGTTTGTGTGAGCTACAGTGTGAGCTGTCTGGAAGATGATGACCTACTGAGCAGTGAAACGCTGGGCCCCCGGAGTCCTCCTCTCTCTCCCCCTCTCCCTTTGCATCTCCTTATATTGGGCAACTTCTGCAAACTAAGCAATTCACAAATAAGGTAATAAGGCGTCTGATTTATTTAGAGATAATCTCAACCTCTTTATCATGAATAACAGCAAATACAATGGTAACTTGAAAATAATGACCATAATCCAAAACATTCTGTTATTATCTTTGGATTTATTTTGTATATAATTTATTCTATTATGGAATGCAATGACATGAAAACAAAACGGGGACACAACTTGTGATAAAATCTTGACATGCCATTTATGGTCAAATCTTAAGGGACTATTTTTAACAGTAAATATTCATGGGAGGGACCCATCAAGTAATGTCTATAAATTTGTGTAACAGTTGAATAAAGTTGACTTTATCATTTTTATTATGTATTTATATTTCTAAATGTTTTATATATCATACTCCAGTGTTAGTGCACTAAATGCTGTTACCCTATGATTTATAATGTCCCTGAAAGTAATAGGCCTATCCAATTTAATGTGGCATATGCTATTTATGCTTCATGGACATGCACAACGTGTCTTTTCTGACAGTGGCAGAACTACTAAAACTTAGGGGCAACTTCTCCACAGTTTTATTGCTGGTGTTCAATGACACATGTCTTGCAATCTTCTTAAGACTCATGGACATCGGGATGCGGGGGGCATTTGACATGGGTGTACAGTACTGAATCCAGTCACTTCATGGAACATATAGGTATTCATTAATCAAGTCATATTGTGTGTCCCCATAACTTTATCAAGAAAGTTGCTTAACTGTTTGAGGTAGCCCCTTTCTGACAGCTGCCTTAGTTAGCAAAACTCACATAGCTCATATAGTGCATTGTGTGCCCGTACTGAAATGGGTGTAGTAGAAAGCAGCAATCATATTCAGCTGGTCAAGGCCTAATCCACTGTTAAGGCCTATGCAGCTTGTAAAACTCATGTAGACTGTACTGTAAAGAATTGGTGTAAACTGTACAACAAAAAAGAGTTCACAATAGTTTGTAAAATTGTTCAGTAAGCAAATAATTTTACATTGCATTTTAATAACTTTATGATGATGATGATGATTATAATTATTATTATCATTTGTTTATGTCTTATGTGCCAGTAAATGCTAGTGCACTAAATTTTGTTTCCCATTGATTTATACTGCTGCTGAAATAAAATTGCATGAAATTGATAGGCCTATCTAACCTAACATGGTGTGCAGTATTCTATTTATGCCTCTTGGACATGCACAACATGTCTTAGTAGCTGCTTTTGGCAGTGGCAGAACAACTGAAATTTAGGGCAAGCACCCAAAAGTGAAGGGCACAGGCGTTTTATTGCTGGTGTTCAGTGACACATTTCTTGTGAACTTAAAAGACTGATAGGAATGCAGGGCTAGTGGCCATTGGATGTGGGGGTCATTAAACATTGCTTGATGATATATTGCATATCCCTGCTAAAAAAAATCCTCTCCACAGCTCTCTGGTTGCTCCAGTATATCACCCCTAGTATAACGACTATCTTAGGAGTCAAGGCCTAAACTACTGTAAAGTCCTGTGCAGCTGGAAGAGTCATGCAGACAGTAAGGTTTGGAGTAAACGGTACAGTACTGTATGTCTATTTTATAATACGGCTCTCTAGAATCTTGTGGGAGGCTTCATTCAGTTCCTCAAAGGTGAGTTATTTTATTTATTATAATAACCACTGCAAAAGTATAATGACCGCTGTCAATGGCAACAGGTTTTTTTTTTCTTTTCTTTTTTTGCTTGAGATCCATGTCTCTGTATCATTCAGCGCATAGAGATCAACAACAATCTGCTTCTGGCTTCTCTTTTGGCAGTTCATTTGATGTGCATGATTTGAACATGTTTATAACTTGCTCTTAACTTTTTTTTTACTTTTTTTTAACATTAGTCTACACTCTACCACATTCTCTTATTGTCATACCTACTGACACCACTCTACAACATCAAACAACTGCTTGACCGACTCTCCTTTTTCACGAGCGGCAGGACTGTTGGCATTTTGTTGATTCTCCTCGACCAGGGGTGGGCAATTATTTTGGCCGAAGGGCCACACTGGGTGTTAGATTTTGACGAACGGGCCGGATGTTAACAGTAAACAGGTTGATGGGGGTTAATGCCAGTAATGTTACATGCAGGGTTACATGCAGGGTTAAAAGGGAGAGATTTGTATTTCACGAATACAACAAATTTGAGAAATGTGGCAAGTAACCTAAGTTATTAAGAAATTATTCTTCTTGACGAGGGCTCCACGGGCCAGATTAAATAGCTCAGCGCTTTGCCCAGGTATGTCTTAGACCATTAGACCATTAGCGGCTCGAGGTAACCGGTTTGATTGGGATAATGGCAAGGTGGAGGTTAACGTCCAAGATAGACATTGATAAGGGCCGACAAGGTGACCGGTTTGATTGGGATAATGGCGAGGTGGAGGTCTACCTCTACCGAGAGGTCTACCTCCTACCTCCACCCAAATAATTGAGCAAGTGTTGAAAACATAAAAGAAACATGCAACTTCATTTTAAAAGAAATTAACCTGTTGGGGTAATATTAGTGAAAGTAGATTACAGGGCTGATAGTTTAAAAATAAATCCTGAGCCTGAACTTTTTTCCGAGCCCAAAGTGGGGCGGTGTAGGATGGGCGGTGTTAGATACACATATGCAACACACATAGGCCTATATAATTATCCAATAATGATCTCGGGGGTCTCAGCCTAGTGTATGTAACTTAGATGTAGACCAGGCACATCATCAAACTGATATACAATGCATTTTGAAATAAAATAGGCCTACTTCTTGATTTTATGGAAAGTAATGGACAAAATGGAGTGGTATTGTAATGAAATACAGTAGAAGGCAGATGGGTGGGTTTACAAAGATTCAAAATATTTGCATTTCAGGAGTGTTGAATAAGGTTGATAGTTCCGGACATTTTTTGATCAAAAATTAATCTGGAGTGAGGAAGAGTCATTCTTCAGTACCACTCATCATCACTCTCATACATATAGATAATATAATTTCTTAGTTTTTATTTAAGCTAATGAATTTGTCTCACAATAAATGACATGCCATATGAGCAATTCCACAAAAAAGTAAACCTCAACTTAAAACTTCAAGTCTCATCTACATGGACATACGAATTCTTTCAAAAAACTTGCAATACAAAAAAGTATTGTTTCGATGTAAATATTCAACTGAGCGAGTTTCGAAAGGATATCTGTTTGTTAAGATTTTTACCCTATTCAGCTATAATGTAAGTCTATGGATGGGCTTATAATGGGCATAAGTGGGTGATAACACACACAAAGTTGCAATGCTATCAGTTATTTTTTGTTGTTATATTACTATTTCTATCGTTACAGGTTAAAATCCACCATTCACAATTGTTTTGTATCGTTTTGGAAGGTCCAGATGTCACATCCATAACGTCACATCCATAACGCCATTTATCCCAATGAAAACCAACTTTTTTACATTTACATATGAAATTAAGTCTTTCTCTGCCTTTACTGAGGTGTCCTGTTTGGTATGAATGTAGTAATATTTAAATTTCTCTAGAAATTGCACACACTTCACAGCAAAAACTATAAACAATAATTTATCAAACAACATCAGATGATTTATTCCGCCAGTTATCACATTCATTTTAATGATTAGGCCTAAATGAGGGGATTAAAGCTGTTTTCAATGCAATCCTCTTCTGTTATATCTCCTGACATCACGTCCATGTTCATGTGTTGTATGGCTGCAGCTGTGTTGTCCACCTTGTCCCCCATGCTTTGCCACTCCCACTAACGTATTTCAGTAGATCTCATTGGCTTAAGTAGAGATTGTTCAGAAGCCAGATATGTCGTGGTAGTTCATGTCTATGGGAGCAAATGGGAGTCATCCGAGCAAGCAGCCACTAGCCTGGCCACACCCTCCCAGTGAGCTGCCCACAGGGCTGGTTCTAGGCATAGACAAACGAGGCGGTCGCCTAGGGCACCAAATATCAGGGGGCATCACAATACATTTCATCCTTTTTTTTCTTCAGTTTTTCTCTATATTTTTAGGGGGGCCTAGGGCACCAAAAAGGCTAGAACCGGTCCTGGCTGCCCACCCTAATCAGTGGCAGCTGGCATCCACATTCAGTCAACCTCCTTAGATACAATAGCCAAGTAAAGCTAGATAGCGCAACATGTACACCATGAATATATGTATTGTATGATTTTGACATGATCTAAAAAGAAGAAGAAGAAGAAAAAAAAAACTTCAGCACATTAACTGACTTGGTGCACACCTGATTAAAAGTTCATTTTCTACAGAGTGGAGAGTCACATAGTCTTGACAATAATATGAAATGGGCAGGGGGCTTTGGAGATCACCATACCATGCCCAAAATGTACATCCATTACTCAGACAAATAAGCCGTTTAAAATTTTGGTGGCATTCTTGGATTCTGTCATAGACTTCAATGTTACAGAATGAGCTTCTCCACTGCATAAATGCTAGCGCCGCCCAGAGCTACCATATTTGGCATGTCCCTCATGACTCTAGGAAGTGGGTCCTCATGATTTATCTCCGTAATGAAGGATCTCTGCTTAAGCTTGTAGCCGTGCCAATCCAGACTGTGATCGCGAACACTGTGTTACTTCCTTGTTCGTCTATGTTCACTCTTTAAAATATCGTTCAATGAGGTGCCAGGTTTCTAGACTTCTAGGCAAAAATCACACCGTTAACAGCCCCATATCCAGGGGTTGCCAAACCAGTCAGCTGCTGCGCGTCCTCTGTCTATCTATGCCGAAGGTACGTGGAGTCTGAGAGTGGTAATGCAGACAAACATTGATTTCAATCTGGCAACATCAGCAACTTGTGTTGTTTGATTGATCACTAAGTTGTTTGTTCAGCGTTAAATGAATAAAATAAAGTCTACCGTATTTCTATAGAGGCTCACGGTCGCCCACGAATGATGTAGCGCATAGGCTCAAATCTCCCGCGAGTGGAGAGAAATAAAGTCTTGTTCCATTTTGAGTGAAATAATTAGCGCAAGTGAGAGGCGGTGAGACAGAGACAAGGCAAGGCAATTTTATTTATAAAGCGCATTTCATACACAAAGGCAACTCAACGTGCTGTACAGAGACCAAAGCAAAACACAATACAAGGCAGAAAGTAAAAGCACACACAAAGCGGATAAGACAGTTCAGAAACAGCATTAATAAGAGCATACAATTCAAAATTAAAAATGCAAGGAAAGAATAAAAAAGATGAATAATTAGATAATAAAAAGAAATGTAAATATATGTGTTAAATAATTATCATTAAAAGGAAAAAAAATAATGAAGCCAAATAGTTAAATAAATAAATAATTAAAATCATAAGGCATTAGGAGTAAGCGTCAGAAAACAATTTGGTCTTAAAACTTTAAAACTGTCAATAGTAGGTGCATTTTCAATATTTTCTGGAAGTTGGTTATTTGAATCGTCTTTGGTTTTAGTTTTGGAGGAATTGGACTTGTAATTTTCTTTGAAAGTGGAAGAAGAAAGTGCATTGCCCATATGAAAAAGATTTATATGAAACTTATAAAAAGTGTCATGTAAAAAAACATATAAAAACCTTTCCTACCAGAAACATATAGGCCTATGACTATCCAAATCCTATATGGCACATACTACAAAAGTGGTCTGTTTCTCATTTTATCATATATGAATGAAGCGCACAATATATATGATTTGAAGTAAATTATAAGGAACATTAAATTTCAGTATATGATACATACACATTACAAATAGGTTTGTGTATGAAACATACATGAAACATACATGAAATTTATATAGAACTATGCAGGCTTCATATTTTGATAAGAATATAATTTATAATTAACCCATGTGAGATCGGTGGGCTGCATGCTGGAAAATAGGCCTACTGATTGTTTAGATGACACATTGGACGGGAATAGAACTGTCAACCTTTGCAAAATACATCAAAATTGATCACTCATCCTCCTAGCTAAAGCTAAAGCTAAAAGTCTGGATTGCCAGACCAAAATGCTTTTACCCACATACGTAACTACAGGTAAGAGGATGAATGACCAATTTTCAAAAAAAGGCAAAGTATTCCTTTAATTTCACCAATGTGTGAATCACATAAAACATACACATTGAAACATTGTAAAGTTTAAATAAAACCTTTCCATAGAGGAAGTTATCCTATCTTCATATATCTAATTTATATTTTGCATATGATTTGACTGCCCTACAAACCCCATCTGGGATTCTTATACAACATATAAAAACATTGTAAAGTTTATATGAATCTTTTTCACATGGAAAGTATCATGTACAATTCTTACATGGTGCAAAGTTATAAGTTTCACATTATATGGATTTTATATGGAATTGCATGTGGTCTGAGTCCCCTATGAACCATATATAAATCAAGTTTCACATTATAAGGATTATATGGATTTGAGTCCTCTCTATAATACATATAAGATTCTTGCACAACGTGTAGGAAAAATGTAAGTTTCATATAAATCTTTTTCATATGGGTGAAGTCTTTCGTTCTGAAAAAAGATGTCTTTGCCGTGTTACCGTCGGGCTACAGGAAAAGTTTGATATACCAGCTGGCACCACTGGCCTGAACGCTAGCCTCTTATGTGGAGAGGCAGTTTGAAAGACAACGCAAGCACCCACACCTCCATTGAGGCACAGTCTATCAGTAGTCTCCAGACGATACATTCTTGTGATATAGTCTGGGGTGTTAGGCTAATGAAAGGGGGTTCCAGAGAAAGTTTGAATATGAAAATCAATGTTTGGGGGGCCCAAAATTATTTTCTGTCATAGGGCCCACAATTTCTAGTGGTGCCCCTGCGTAGCGTTAGCCAATTCCGTGCAGTGGCAGTTTAAAAAACAATACAAACACGAGTCACAGGCTATCCTTTGTGGCCAGACTATACATTATATCAGGGGAGGGCAACAGTTTTTAGTCTGAGAGCCACAGTTACTTTGGCGAAGTAAGCGGAGGGCCACACATTAGATGACCGCATTTAAACATTGCATGGTTAAATGGTAGAAAATAATTTGATGGAATTATTGTAGACGATTGTATATTAATAGCTATACAGTCTTTTTAAATTTGAAAACGGTTTGGTGTGTTTGTTGATTTTGTAAGACAACATACAGCTCATTTTTATGGATGACTCCTGGCAGACTACTTTGTAAAAACATTCTGCCTAGCAGTGCAACAGAAATTAAGGACATAAGTAGCATATTTTGTATCGAAGAGTTTGATAATATTGTATTCTTTAAAGACAGATTCTTCCCTTAGCGGCCTTTCGCACTGAATGTGGTTTTCCGCTCTAAAAGCGTGAGTGTTCTGAAATAGTGAGTGAGAAAATCATGCAAGGTCGAAAGTGATAAATGTACGTCTTGTTGCTATGACAGCTAGATTTGGCTACACCGCTAACTCCCTGACTTAGCTATGACTGGCAGCTACGGGCCCATGGTTGAAGAAACAACGGGCCCATTGTTGAACAAAACAGGACCTCAAAACTTAAACTATTTTCAAATTTGAGAGCTTGCATTTCTTAGTCAAAAACTTGAAAAATTTTTGATGAAAATTTAAAAAATCCTGTATTGTCCTTTAGATGGACATACTATATGTCATGTAGTGGTTAACATGGTTGGAAAAACAAGGAAAGACTTTGGATAACAGTACAGTGCAAAAGGTCAACTTTTATTAGATCATTGTTACAAAAAAAGTTACTTGAAGCAGGATATTATATCCTGGTCAGCAACATGCCACAAGCCTTGGAGGTTTACTCTTCAGCCTTGGCCTGGAAAAGAGAACATAAGTGGCAATAAATTTAGTATACTTATTGAAAATGTATAATATACGCATAAAATATCACAACAATTTGATTTACCTTTCCAGAATCACGGGTCTTGGCTCTGAGCTTGTTGACTTGGGACTCAGCAATGTCAGCACGCTCCTCAGCCTCCTCCAGCTCATGCGCCACCTTCCTGAGCTTGGACAGGTGGCCATTGGCTTGTTCCTCCTGTGTTAATACATACCCAAGCAGATTTCATTTAAAATTGAGAAACCCAAACCGAGTAAAACTGTATTTAGAAAGGCCACTCTTGTTTTATGAGAAACTACTTACAGCTTCCTCAGCCTGCCTCTTATAGGCCTTGACCTTTGACTGCAACTTGTCAACCAAATCCTGTAGTCTGCCCAGATTCTTCTTGTCCTCCTCAGTCTAAAGGGGAAAAAAGTGTATCAGGCCTTTTTTTTGAAAGGGGGAATTCAAGTCAATATCGGACATGTTTCTTGCAATGACCATGTATGAAAAACAAAGAGCAAACTGAATAAATAAAGGCAAAAAAGTATTTTATTATATAATAGTTAAGCTGTAAATTACACCTGGATTGTAGGAGCTCAGTTGTACGGTCAACACAAATAATCTCAAAATACTCTTCCTGCTCTATTTGTTTTGCTCCTATTAATCCTAAAGAGCCTTTAGAAGCTGTATTGGTTATAATTTCAATGGGACATATAAATAAAATAATTTCTTTGTGTGATTTCCAATCCAAATTATTCACAAGTATCGAGCATCTTGCTCTTGTTGTACTCAACATTGACCAGGAATAAAAGATTTTGGGACATAGAGTTTACTTCTTTTACCTCAAATGGCCATGCACTTGGTGGCACTGTAAAAAACAACTAACCACCAAGCTCTATAATAGAAACCATTTATATTTGTTTTCAGTTGAAGGCAAGCATCGTGTCATGTTGCTGCTAATTTTGACCACTGCTATTTACTTTTTTAAAAACAATTAACAAAACAAAATAAACTGCACGTTAATGCTTCTTCAAATAGCTTTGCCTATGTTGTTCTATTTATCTTCTGCCACTCAGCTACGTGCACATTTTTGTTTGACATTGCCTAAAAATCCATGTATTATAGAAATAGAAATAGCAATTTAACCTCTTTTTGAAGGAGATTCCAGCACCAGGGAGTCGCAAAATTAAAAGCTGTTATCTAACTCAGTTTGTGGTCATGAAGTGTCTAGAAGTAATGTTATTTGAACGCAAACTATAAGACGTGTGCATCTGGGACAGTAGATTTGAGAGATATGAAGGCAGTGTTATAATAGTACCTTTGTAAACAAAAATATTCCAATAGATCATATCTGCACAGTGAGAGAACTGAAACCCGTCAGTTCATAGAGCATGCTATAATGAGTGTGGCGTTTGCCAAATAAGCAACTGCCTGCAACATTTGCTCCTGGTTTTCATAATAATCAGCTTTCCACTGTTTTTCTAGAGCTGGGGTTTGTTTAAGAGAGTGAGGAGTGCGTCCTTTACCTGATAGGTTAGCTCCTTAACCCTCCTCTCGTATTTGCGGACCCCCTTAACAGCATCAACACCACGTCTCTGTTCAGCCTCAACTTCAGATTCCAGCTCACGGACCTTAACATTAAAATACACACATATAACAGATTCAGACATGGACATTTATTTAACAAATGTGGAGGATCATCTTAAATGATGCTACTTACCCTGGACTCCAGTTTCTGGAGCTGTTTCTTGCCGCCCTTCATGGCCAGGTTCTCAGCCTCATCCAAGCGGTGCTGGAGATCCTTCACAGTGACTTCCAGGTTCTTCTTCATCCTCTCCAGATGAGCACTGGTGTCCTGCTCCTTCTTCAGCTCCTCTGCCATCATAGCAGCCTAAATAAGGGGACAAATATACAGTTTTTAAATGACTTATTATTAGACTTTCACGCATAATTTTCAAATAGAAATCATAATGTTACTTACATCAGTGATGGCCTTCTTGGCCTTCTCCTCAGCATTTTTAGCCTCCTGGACAATGTCATCAACCTCACCTTGGACCTGAACCAAGTCAGACTCAAGCTTCTTCTTGGTGTTAAGCAGGCTTGTGTTCTATAAATCGAAAATCAGATGGCATTGGATCAGATAGTATAAAATCTAAATAAGAATAGAATCAATTTACATTTTTTTAAACACTCCTCTCCTTACTTGGGAATGCAGGAGGCCAACACGCTCACTGACATCAACCAACTCCTGCTCAGCCACTTTGCGGCCTCTTTCTGTCTGCTCCAGGGCAGCTCTCAGCTCCTCAATCTCAGCCACCATCAGGCCATTCCTGCGCTCAACCATGGCAACCTGTTCCTTCATGTCCTCTTGGCCTCTGACAGCATCATCAAGGTGCAGTTGAGCATCCTTAAAAAATATATGGTAAGAGAAAAGTTATGAGTTACACATACATTTTATTATTAATCAGAAGTTATCTTACTTTTTTATTGATATTACTGACCTTGAGCTGACCCTGGACAGTCCTCAGATGTTTCTGGGACTCAGAAGCCTGGCGGTTTGCGTGGCTGAGCTGAATCTCCATCTCGTTGAGGTCTCCCTCCATCTTCTTCTTGACTCTGAGGGCATCATTCCTGCTCCTGACCTCTGAGTCGAGAGTGCCCTGCATGGATTCAATCACCCTCTGGCTGTTCCTCTTGATCTGTTCCATCTCCTCATCCTTTTCTGCAAGTTTTCTGTCAATCTCACCCTTGACCTGGTTGAGCTCAAGCTGGACACGAAGAATCTTAGACTCCTCATGCTCAAGAGTTCCCTAAATGAGAAAACATCTGAAATTGAGAATACTTTCCTCTCTGAGGCATCACTGTGTAGTGTGTACCGAGTCCGTCACAAAGTCTGGCATATTTCCACCAGTTATGAACAATGGGCTGAAAGAATGAACTGAATTAAACTGACTGACTCATAATATCATGTCTGTTTTGCAAGGGCTTATATTCTGTAGGCTATACAGTATGTGACTGGTAATTAATGTGGGTGTTCTTTTTTAATAAAATGTCTACCTCAGCCTCTTCCAGGGCTGTCTGGATCTCAGACTTCTCAGTCTCAACTGTCTTTTTGGCCTTCTCAAGTTCATGGATGCTCTTTCCAGTCTCACCCAGCTGCTCAGTCAGGTCTGAGATCTCCTCTGTGAATGTAAATTTACAGTATGAGAATTACAGTAATATATGCTTATCATTCCAAAGAGTACTACTATGTAATTGGCTCTTTATCACTGCTTTTATGTCTTGGGTTTTACAGGCATAGCAGGTGACCCTGTCCCTTCACTCATTCCATGAAGATTTTTTTACAGACCAAACAATAGACCCCAGAAAAGATAATGTTACTAGAGATATGCTGACTTGATGATGTAAAAATTGTGATTTGCTGATTAAGTAGGACTCAGGTAAGGTATCCAAGAGAGCCTTCAATCACTCTAATGAGCAGTTAAACCATCAAACTGATGATGAAGCCTAAAAAGTTGACTTTAACTTACGTTGAAGATTCTTGTTCTCCCTCTTCAGAGTCTCCAAATGGTCAAGCGACTCTTCATAAGAGTTCTTCATCTTGAACAGTTCAGTGCCAAGAGAGCGAGCCTCTTTCTGGGCACCCTCCAGCTCTGCCTGGCCTTCTTCAAACTTTTGTTTCCATTCTGCCAGAACCTTTGAGAAACATATCCATTCAGTCAGTCAAATTCAAAAGATAATTCAATCAAATTCACAAAATTTGATCTGTATAAAGATTTGGATTAAGACCCTCACATTATTAATTAAACACCTGTAGAGAGCAATAACTGTGTATAATGCAATAACTTACCTTATCAAAGTTCCTCTGCTTCTTGTCAAGATTAGCAGCCAGAGCATTTGCTCTCTCCACATCAATCATGAGGTCCTCAACTTCACCCTGAAGTCTCTGCTTGGTCTTCTCCAGAGAGGCACACTTGGAATTGACAGCTTCAATTTGTTCTTCAGCATCCTGTAGACGCTGGGCAAGCTTTTTCCTGATAAGGTAATGGAATAGAGTCAGAATATATTATGGTTCCCATCATATCAACAATCAACATGTTTTATGTTCACATTGCTTGAATGTTTGATAGAAGCACACTTTAAAATATGTGTTGTACTTACTTGGACTCCTCAAGTTCTTCAGTACGTTGGATAGCATCAGTTTCATATTTAGACCTCCACTGAGCTACCTCGCTGTTGGCCTTGGACATGCCACGCTGAAGCTCAGCCTTTGCTTCCTGCTCCTCCTCAAACTGCTCCCTCAGGAGGTCACAGTCATGGCGAGCTGACTGAACAGCATGGGCCAGGGCATTCTTGGCCTGTTTGTGGAATAGTGTTTATTGTCTTAAGTATAGGCATAGGCCCCACAATACTTGTCTCCAATATGAGTTCCCTATCAATAAATCATGTTTTTTTTGTTTTTTTTTTACCTTGACCTCCTCTTCAATATGCCTCTTCAGTTCCTCTATTTGCTGTGTGAATGCCTGTTTACTTCTGGTCAGCTGAGAAACTAGGGCATCTTTCTCCTCAACCTGACGTCCAAGCTCACCTGAAAAACATCTGGGGTTTTACCATTCATTTCTTTTCAGAAATTACAGATGGATTCATCATTGTATTCTGTAAGACATACCATTTTCAGTCTGAAGTCTTGCTCTCTGACCACTGAGGTCATTGACCTGGCGAACACCCTCATCACTCTTAGCCTTGACTTCACTGAGTTGGTCCTCAAGAGTGCGGCACATCTTCTCAAGATTTGCCTATGAGAGTATATGAGTAACAAGAACTTAGCTCTATGGAATACAATGTATGTTTTTATAAGCTACCACATATAAGTTGATCCATCTCATCAACCTTAGCTTTGGCAACAGCCTCCATGTTGCTGGAAAGATCATCAATCTCCATCTTATATTCACTCTTCTCCTTCTCAAGCTTCTGCTTGACACGCTGGAGGTTGTCGATCTGCTCTCCCAGCTCAGCTACGCTATCAGCCTGCTTCTTGCGAAGAGCTGCTGCAGTTGCTTCATGCTGCAGGGTGGACTCTTCAAGGTCACGACGCAGCTTCTGGAACTCAGCCTCACGCTTCTTGTTCATCTCAATTTGAGCAGCAGTGGCACCACCAGCCTCCTCAAGCCTCTCACTGATCTCCTCAAGTTCCCTGGAGAGATCAGCTCTCTGCTTCTCCACCTTGGCACGAGCAGCACGCTCAGCCTCAATCTCTTCTTCCAGTTCCTCAATGCGGGCCTATTGATGAATATAAAATATTGTTAAAAAGAAAAGGTTCTGAAAACCATTTTTGTTTTGTTTTTTGCAAGGAATGAACATTATACCTGAAGCTCTTTGATCTTCTTTTGCAGCTGTGCTCCCAGGGACTGTTCATCTTCAATCTTACTGAGAAGCTGGCTTGTCTCAAAGTCCTTCCTGTTTCATTGTAAATCAAAACAATATTTGGTGGTATTCATTGTAATAATTCTTGAACTTATTACTAAGGAATTTCTCAAAGGAATTGTACATTACTTCTTCAGTTTCTCCTCGGATTGCTGCTTGTCATTCTCCAGATCCATGATGTTCTCCTGGGACAACTTCAGGTCACCCTCAAGCTTTCTCTTGGCTCTCTCAAGGTCCATGCGAAGCTTCTTTTCTTGCTCCAATGAACCCTCAAGCTGTGAATTTAATTAGTTAATTACTTTATCATGTACAAAATCTTCATCACCTGGCAGTTTCAGACACTAGACCCATAACTCACATCATCCACTTGCTGTTCAAGCTTGGTCTTGGATTTGGTCAAAGTGTTGACTTTGTCTTCCTCTGCCTGAAGGTCATCAAGGGTCTGCTGGTGGGCCTCTTGGAGGCCTTTCTTCTCCTTGGTCAACTTAGCAATGGACTCATCCTGAGAGGCCATTTCCTCAGTGAGGTTTTTAACCTGTTCATAGAGTGTAAATCAGTAACCCTGGTTTCCACAGACATACATTTAGTTTTCTGCCTTTACAGGAATTTCCCAACCTTATTCTCTGTTGCATGTTTCTCTTTCTCCACTTTGGCCAAGGTCAACTCCAGATCATCAATATCTTTCTTGAGCTCAGAGCACTCATCCTCCAGTTTCCTCTTCTTGGCAGTCAGCTCAGCATTGATTTCCTCCTCATCTTCCAGTCTCTCGGTTGTCTCTTTGAGTCTGGCCTCGAGCTGAATCTTACTCTTGATCAGACCCTCACATCTCTCCTCAGCATCATTAAGATTTTCAGAGCCCTACGATAAATATGACAAAAAGAAGAAAGCTTGGTAACATTTTCTATAAACTCAGTATTGATAGAGCATTATAAATGTATTCATAATTGGTTGTAACCACTGACATTAGAATTCATAACTAATTATATTTTGTCATGACTGTACTCAAATTATAATGTTACTATATAAGCCTTTATAACCTGAGGTGTCACAAAACATAAACCCTCCTGGGCCTTTATGTAAAAATGTGCTTAAGGGAAACTGTTTTAAAATGAAAACATACTGATGACACTTGGAGCGAAAGGTCATTCCTTTCTTGCACAAGAGCGACCATCTTCTCCTCCAGTTCTTTTTTCCTGGCCTCAGTTTTTGCGTGAGTCACTTTGAGTTTTTCAAATTCCTCCTTCATGTTAGCAAGCTCTTTTTCTGTCTCAGCACTCTTCAGCAGAGGCTTGATCTTGTAATAAACCTTCATCCATGGCCAATGCTTGACATTCATAAAGGAGCGGATATTCCACTGGATGGTGAAGATTGACTCCCTATGAATTGTATTTCACAAAGTGAATTAATATTCTCAGTTATATTTTCAAACATCAAATGGTGTCAAACTTTAAATTTCAAAACCAGGGCCAACATTTCTTCTCATATCAGTGTTTGCAAATTACCTCCTTTCCATCATTTTGACGAATTCCTTCCTCATCAGATATGCACGGCAAAGGGCCTGAGTCATTGTGACCAAGGCTGCCAGTTTTTCATCTCTCATCTCCTCAAGGGTACCCAGAAGACCAGCTTTGAAGAACACCTTTGAGATAGAATAAGTAAAACCTATGTGAGCAACATATAGAAAGAAGTGTGACTCAACTTGAGTTACAGATCTGCCGTTAGTATTTTACCTTAGTGTGTCCAAACTTGTACTGGGTGTGATCAACATCAATTGATCCCAAGAGCTTCTCTGAAGCCTTCTTGTTGTCAATGAACTGACCTTCAGGGATGACACTGGCATTCAACACTTTGTATCTGTAGCATAGAAATAAAACATATTTATATTTTTTGGACTGGAATTACCGGTAACCAAACATATAGTACCCCCTCCTCCCTCAGTGATTTTCTTTCTCAATGTACCTCTGCTTGAAGTCACCATAGAGGATTCTGCTTGGGAAACCCTTTCTGCAGATTCTGATACCCTCTAGCACACCATTACACCTGAGCTGGTGAATGACCAGGAAGTTCTGCATGTAACCTTAAAAAAAAGCATAATTTTGATTTTATGAATTGTGACTGCAAATTGAACATATGCAAGTTTATATTCCATCAAATTCCATTTACCTGGTTTCTTAATCTCATTTGGGATCAGACAACGCACAAAGTGAGGATGGGTGCTTCTCAAGTTGGTCATGAGTTTACCCAAATTCTCCTGTGGGGAGGAATGCAATATAAGTAAGGAGTGTTCCAGTATTTCGCCCTTTTGCCCCCTTTTTGAACTTGTATTTCAGAACAGTACTTGTTTTCTCACTCTGTGAGTTGCCCATTAAAAAGAATGGTTATGATTATAAGGACAAGATGGTGCCCATAGCAAGTCATCTCGAAGCAGGCAAGGGACATTCTGAATGAGCAAATAGCCATGCTATTTCATCCCAGACAACCTTGGAAAGGGACTCTAAAAATTGATCAATTGATTATTATTGGCTAGATATACTTACTCTGAACTGTGAAGACACAGTCATCATGGAACCACCCTTCTTCTTCTTACCACCCTTTCCACCAGTCTCTGTTGACATACAATGATTAATTCAATAACTGAATCAATTAGAAATTGTTACAGTAGACATTTTTGTATTAGCTCAGACATGTAAAAATAGTTATACCCTCAACAACAGGTGGGTACAGGACAGGCAGAAGTTTCACTCCTGACTTCTGGTACAGCTGCACCACAGACTCGTTCAGTGGATCCTTGTTCTTGTCCAGCCAGCCAGCAACATTGTAGTCCACAGTGCCGGCATAGTGCACCAGGGAGAAGTGGGCTTCAGCCTTGCCTTTGGCAGGCTTGGGCTTCTCAAAGGCTTTGTTCTTGCCAAGATGCTGGTCATACAGCTTGTTCTTGAAAGTGGTGTCAGAGGCCTTGGGGAACATGCACTCCTCTTCAAGGATGGCAAAGATACCCATGGGCTGTTAAAAAAATAATATAAAATTAAAAGTGAGCATCAGTAAACATTAGACATTATAGCTCTTGATTTGGAAAATGTATTTAAAATTGACCTTCTCAATCAGCTCAATGCAAGCGGCCAAGTCCATGCCGAAGTCAATGAACTCCCAGACAATGCCCTCTTTCTTGTACTCCTCTTGCTCCAGAACGAACATGTGGTGGTTGAAGAACTGTTGCAGTTTCTCATTGGTGAAGTTGATGCACAGCTGTTCCATGCTGTTGAACTGTGAGTGCAGAAATGTTATCATTTGATAGTTTGATAATTGTTTTGAGAAATGGAGAATTCTTAATTCAAAATGTTTCTTGAAAAGTTTTTTTCCTCACATCGAAAATCTCAAAGCCAGCAATATCCAGCACACCAATAAAGAACTGCCTTGGCTGCTTTGTGTCCAACATCTGGTTGATACGGATGACCATCCACAAGAACATCCTCTCATAGATGGACTTGGCCAAGGCCATAACTGAGTTATTGACCTGCCGGTAAACAATTTGCCAAAATATTAGTTCAACTAAGTGAGTGACCATTTATGATGACCGAAAAGCACAATCAACAGTAAACTACACCTCCTAATGGGAGAAAGAATACCTGTGGCACAGTCTGACCCTTGGTGACAAACTCATTTCCGACCTTCACTCTTGGGTAGCACAGACCCTTCAGCATATCAGCAGAGTTCAAGCCCAAGAGGTAAGCGACTTTGTCAGCATCTGTAAGCAATTAAACACTGTTAAATTTGTGATTTTGAGTACAAAGCAAGTGAAGTGATTTCATTGTCAAGACGTTCCTTTAGAAAGTAAAGAAAAAGTGAAATCTACATTACAGTAAACAATAACAATAACAACAACCATAATAATAATAATAATAATAATAATAATAATAATAATAATAATAATGTTAGTTACAGAAGTGTTTATTATATTTAAATGTTAGAGGGAGGTTTTATACTCGTACAGGCAGCTGCTGGTAATAAATATCTGATTTTGAAATATAACTGTATAAAGTATTCACACTTTACCTAAAGTAAGCTCAAATACAATTTTGCAAGTCCAAGTAAAACTTATGCTGTGTACTGAAATGCTAAATCGTGCCCTCTATGAACTACAATTGTTTTATATTTGTGGGAGGGTACAACCAGAACTACAACTAATCTAAGGCTGTATAGTTCTTACACCTACCCTCAGTGCCATCTGGCTCAGCTTGCTCCTCACGCTGCTTCTGCTTGAATTTCATGTTGCCATGATGGAGCACAGCACCAGTCAGCTTGTAAATGGTGACTTTCTCCTCTTGACTGAAGCCCAGGATGTCAATGGCAGTCTGCAATTGCAAGGTGCAGATATATTTTAAATGAAGTACACTTACTGTGACTATTATTACTAAGAAGAAATGTTTATGAAAAACATACATCTGTGGCCTCCAACTCCTCTTTGTCATCAATGCTGGCCACAGTGATCTGACCCTGACTGCACATGGGGAAGTCGTAGGGGTTGGTTGTGATGAGGGACATCTCTGGAGAGGGTGGTACATTAGAGAGGGTGTTAAATCGAATGTTGTGTTGCTACATCCACTTTAAGATGTTGGGTTTGGGAAAGCACTATTAGCACGGTTATAGTATAGTATAGTTTACTTTATTTGATATGGACAAAGCAATTGCATTGGACAAACAGATGCATTGTTTAAGTGTTTTAGCACAGGTGCTAATTCTCAACACTAGTCCATAGGCAGCTTTGAAGCTTTTAAGCTGTTAAGGTACAGGATAAACAACTGTCTTTCAAATCCATCTGTCACACCATATGTACACACAGTATATAATGTTGCTAGTTGTCCTTGGCTGTAAACTACATTTGGGCTTTTACAGTAGATTTCTTAACAAGTATAGGGTGACGTACAAAAATACGTAATCTTCCCATTCACTATGGCTGACCGGAAGGGGAGAAGATTGCACTTCCCTCTTTGCAGACAGGTGAAACTATGGACCTTACCAATCAACTCAGGCATGTGGTTGGTCATCATCTGGTAGAAGATGTGGTAGCCTCTCTCATCAGGAAGCTGGAATGTTACTCTTGACTTCTCCAGCAGATCTGTTTACCCATAAAAAAATGTACTATGTGATAGATAGCTTATATAAATATATAGTGTATTATGACCATGTCTCCTGCAGATGTAACAAGGCCTATTAGATACACACATACAGTACATTATATGAAACATAGGCGTGCAGTGTATGTGACCATATACCACAAAATACAGTCAAGCTATATTTTGAGATATGGAATGCACCACAAAAAATGCATGAACATTTCTATCTGCATTAAATGTTAAATTTAGTTATCGGTGGGAAAGGTGTATATAGAAGTGTGTAAAGCACATACAGTATGTGGCCATATATTACATCTTTTGTGTGCAGAGGAAACTTTAATGAAACAGAAGTATGGCATACAAAAAATATAAATGTGTAATGCTAATGATGATACTTACAAGTCTCAATATCAGCACTAGCCAGTTTTCCAGTTGTCCCAAAGTGAATTCTGATGAATTTACCCTGTGTGAAATAAAGCAGTGTCCAATTTTCCAATCAAGAACTCTGGATTCTGTAAACAGACAAGTAGTTTTTGGGAGAAAATGAACTTACAAAACGGGAAGAGTTGTCATTCCTCACAGTCTTGGCATTACCATAAGCCTCCAGCAGTGGGTTGGCAGCAATAATCTGGTCTTCAAGAGAGCCCTGCAAATGAAATACACTTTTTTGTTATGTAGATCTTTGGTTATCTTAGAGCAATTTCAAAAACTATATACCATACTACATGCATTCATGTCAACAACAGCTTTCGTGTCGTCATTGTATTTTTCAAGCAGATCTTACTTCTACTTTTGAACTTTATTATCATGTTTGTATTACCTGCATTTTTGAGGCTTGCTTTGGTGCGTCGTCTTTTTTACCACCACCTACTGCAATTGTTGCAAAGTACTGGATGACACGCTTGGTGTTCACAGTCTTTCCAGCACCGGATTCTCCACTAGATTACACATGTAATTATTAGAATCATATCGTCATTATCCAACAACAGTCTAATAGGAAGTCAAAATACCTTACAAAACTTACTAAAAAGATATTAGTTTATTATCACTTACGTGATCAGAACAGACTGGTTTTCCCTGTCTGTAAGACAAAATGTATTTTGGGTTTGTAGACAAATTTATCATTAAATGAAAAATATATCTATAAATATATATATATATATATATATATATATATATATATATATATATATATATATATATAGCTTAGTTTAAAAGCTTACCTTGGAGCATGAACTGGTAGGCATTGTCAGAGACAGAGAAGATGTGGGGTGGGGCCTCCATGCGCTTCTTGCCTCTGTAAGCAGTCACCACTTCTTGATCATACACTGGGAGCCACTTGTAGGGGTTTACTGTGGCGCAGAAAAGCCCAGAGTAGGTCTGCATGAAAGAGGAACAAAAATAGTTATTTTCTGCCTCTGATTTGACAATTGCAAACAGTTGTACTGGAAAAGAGCTTACATAGATCATCCATGCTGCATAACGCTCTTTGAGGTTATACAACACAGCAGCTTCATTGAGGTGGGTCATCATGGCCATGTCCTCAATTTTGTCAAACTTGGGAGGATTCATGGGGGTGACATCATCCTCCTTCACTGTCCTTTCCTTAATGTCAGGAGATAAAATAAAATGTAATGAAAGACATACAGATTAAAGAACACAGATAGATAGATAGATAGATAGATACAAAGATAGATAGACACACACACAGAAAGTGCACCATAACATAATGTGAACAATGTCAATACAATCATATGTCCATGTGAGAATTGTGCGGTTTCAAACACTTTATGAACACAAGTCTGATTATGTAGTCATGTATCATACCTCTTTAGTGTCAAGGACCTCAACGGTGACTTTGCCACCTTCCCTCTTTTTGATTGTAGCCTTCAGGTACAATTCCTCCTTGTCAACCACATAGCAAGCTGACTTTGCATCAAAGGGCTTGCTCTGGGCTTCAATTCTCTCCTTCTCAGGCTTACGGAGGTAAATGGCAGCCTTGCCATAAGTGGCCATGTCCGCGTCCCCCATGGCTGTTGGTTACTGCAGTTATCACAAACATAGAAAGAGAAATTTTCATATTTTTCTTTCATCATAGGATAAAAAAATATTTTTACTATTATAACAATTTGGGCAGAATTTTGAAATTGTAAATGATATGTCAGTATACACTAATAACAGGCGACATAACAATAATAAGCAAATGTTGATATCACTTGTGCGCTTTCTGCGATATGTTAGCCTTATCCAAAGCACACTGGATTCAAATCAGTATGTATTCTGGTTGATACATACTGATATGCGAGCTTGATTTAATTTGACTCTTAAGCTCAGTACTATGGCCCCTAAAGCAATAATACGGGGTGAATCAACATTAATAACCCTGCTGTTTTCACAGTGCTAAGTGCTATTGATAGCCAGAGAATGACTGAACTTTGTGCAACACAGACCGAGATAGCGAAACGACAGCTAACGGAATCAGAACCGTGCATATCAAAAAGAAACCTAATCGATTTGGTTTGTTTTGACATGCCCCACACGTTTGCTGGTTTGCCATTTGGGTCTGCATTGCACGAAATTGGGTCATTTTCTGGCTATGAATACATAGCGCTGTGCATTTTGATAATTCCTTTAAGCCAGACCCTAGATCAGGCAATGACAATAATTATGATACTACAAGTTATTAGCAGAGACATTTTAATAAACCATAAACAGGCTCTGTTATTAGCAAGCTAACATTAGGCTAGCTTGGGGCGTCTAGATTTCTAGGCTAATCGTGTGCAGAGGCGACTTAACAGACAACGGCTGTGTCCGCCCTCTACCCAATCCAGCCCTTCCAGACTCAAGCACAGAACATTTTCTGTACAGAGGTGGCCTACCAGGCTAAACATGTCTTCTAAAGAAAGTGGGGCTACTGGTTTGACATTCCCATGCTCTATCTCAAGGCAACAATAAAACACAACACTGAAAGCTGATTAAAGATATATTCAGGCCCATATACATATAAATCCAGGTTGCAAAGGTTGCAAAAGCCTACCATGTTATATTTTTTTCTTGGGGGCTGATATATCAAGTAATATGTGACATATAGAATATTGAAGTAATATGTGAGATATAGTGTTTAAAAGCCATGTGCCCTTTTTCAAACATGTGAGCCCCTTCACCTCTTGCTTGGCCATGAAACAAATTTAAATGTCTGTAGCTTTGAGTCGTCTCAAACGAAGCCTTAAGGCAGCCTTGACTTGCTTTGTATTCAATCCAGTGTCACACAGACTAATATCACGAGAACTAGGCCAATGCTAGTTTGCTAACACATATTGGATATCTGTTTGACACAGCCCACAAGTATTTTTCACATAAGCTAAATACGCCTGTTTTTCATTGAATTCTCTTGAGAGATTAAGGTCATTTTTGTTTCACTGAGATACCAGTCTAGAGGTAATGAATGGATCAGGCTTTCCAAGAGGCCAGCGACCAGAAAGGTTGAACCAATCAGCAACAAGAGGATGATGATGTCGTTAGTTTTGAAATCAAATGTAGCAATGTTGAAGGGTAACAACTCTAACAGTGCGCAGTAAGTAAGTAGTAGGAACTACATTAGGAAAGGTGTACAACACATAGGCCTACAGTAGACAGTGTGATTTGTTATAGCAAGCATTATTAGTGAATTGGGATCAGTGTGTCTGGGAAGGCTGGACCAATGATTTCAAAGTTAATACAACTTCAGTGCCTGACAGGTGGACTTTGTCAATCCTGGTTAACAAGTCAGTGAAGTGTCCTTAATATTATTTAGCTAATATGAGGGAAATGTACTTTTTTTCAAACAGTGTTTTGAGAAATCAGATTTACTGTCTTACCTTTTCTTCCCAATATATGATGAAATGTCCAAGTGGTGTCTGAAAAACAAGATCACCAAAAAGGCTAAGTCAAAACATCTTACAGCAAACATGCCATAGGCATGACTGCAGTCTAATAGTAGTTTCATCCTATGTGTGAGCTGTCTGGAAGGTGATGACTTACTGAGCAGTGAAACGCTGGGCCCCCGGAGTCCTCCTCTCTCTCTCCCTCTCCCTGTGCATCTCCTTATATTGGGCAACTTCTGCAAACTAAGCAATTCACTAATAAGGTAATAAGGCGTCTGATTTATTTAGAGATAATCTCAATCACTTTATCATGCATAACAGCAAATTCAATGGTAACTTAAATAACGACCAGAATCCAAAACATTCTGTTATTATCTTTGGATTTATTTTGTGTATAATTTATTCTATTATGGAATGCATTGACATGAAAACAACAAGAGGAAACAACTTGTGATAAAATCTTGACATGCCACTTATGGTCAAATCTTAAGGAACTATTTTTAACTGTAAATATTCATGGGAGGGACCCATCAAGTGATGTCCATAAATTTGTGTAACAGTTGAATAACATATACTTAAGTTGACTTTACCATTTTTATTATGTATTTATATTTCTAAATGGTTTATATATCATACTCCAGTGTTAGTGCACTAAATGCTGTTACCCTATGATTTATAATGTCCCTGAAAGTAATAGGCCTATCCAATTTAATGTGGCATATGCTATTTATGCTTCATGGACATGCACACCATGTCTCTTTTCTGACAGTGGCAGAACTACTCAAATTTAAGGGCAACTTCTCCACAGTTTTATTGCTGGTGTTCAGTGACACATTTCTTGCAATCTTGTTCAGACTCATGGACATCTGGGGGGTGTTTGACATGGGTGTACAGTACTGAATCCAATCACTTCATGGAACATATTAGGTATTCATTAATCAAGTCATATTGTGTGCCCCCATAACTTTATCAAGAAAGTTGCTTAACTGTTTGAGGTTGCCCCTTTCTGACAGCTGCCTTAGTTAGCAAAACTCGCATAGCTCATATAGTGCATTGTGTGCCTGTACTGAAATGGGTGTAGTAGAAAGCAGCAATCATATTCAGCTGGTCAAGGCCTAATCCACTGTTAAGGCCTATGCAGCTTGTAAAACTCATGTAGACTGTACTGTAAAGAATTGGTGTAAACTGTACAACAAAAAAGAGTTCACAATAGTTTGTAAAATTGTCCAGTAAGCAAATATGTTTACATTGCATTTCAATAACTTTGTATTATTATTATGTGTTTATGTTCCAGTAAATGCTAGTGTACTAAATGTTGTTTCCCATTGATTTATACTGCTCCTGAAATAAAATTGCATGAAATTAATAGGCCTATCTAACCTAACATGGTGTGCAGTATTCTATTTATGCCTCTTGGACATGCACAACATATCTTAGTAGCTGCTTTTGGCATTGGCAGAACAACTGAAATTTAGGGCATGCACCCAAAAGTGAAGGGCACAGGCGTTTTATTGCTGGTGTTCAGTGACACATTTCTTGTGAACTTAAAAGACTGCTAGGAATGCAGGGGTGTAATGGCCTTTGGATGTGGGGGGTCATTAAACTAATTTATAATGTAGCATTGATTTATGATATATTGCATATCCCTGCTAAAAAAAAATCCCCTCCACAACTCTCTGGTTGCTCCAGTATATCACCCCTAGTATAACAACTATCTTAGGAGTCAAGGCCAAGTCCTGTGCAGCTGTAAGAGTCATGGAGACAGTAAGGTTTGGAGTAAACGGTACAGTACCGTATGTCTATTTTATAATACGGCTCTCTAGAATCTTGTGGGAGGCTTCCTTCAGTTCCTCAAAGGTCAGTTATTTTAGCTTAGTTTATAGTTTACTGCAGGTTCATAAAGACATACAAACAGCTGTCATCATAAACAATGAATTACAATATGCTTTTACAATAAAAACATTCATTAAAAAACATGATATGCACAAGCTAAAATATGTCAAATAGGCGACATCTGCAATCCATTGTCATTTAAGAGTCCACACATGTATGGGATTGATGATTTTTTGTATCTCTCGGTTCTGCATGAAGGAATGGACAGTTTATTTGAATTTCTTGTTTTCCGATCAGTTAATTTTTCTCAAAGGGGAGGTAGCCAGTCTCTGTAGCTGGACTTCATCAGCTTTTTGGCAAAGCCCAGACATCGTTGAGTGTGCCTTTCTGTTAACGTGCACAATCCAAGAGTAGTAAGAGCCTCTGGGTACCCTGAGTCAGTTATTTTATTTATTATAATGACCACTGCTAAAGTATAATGACCGCTGGCAATGGCAACAGGTTTTTTTTTTTGCTTGAGATTCATGTGTCCGTATAGAAAATATAATTTCTTTGTTTTTATTTAAGCCAATGTACTGTATTTGTCTCACAATAAATGACATGCCAGATATAGATATAGGCAATTCCAGCATTATGGACGTGACATTTTCATGCATTATTGATGAACAAAATGCCACATAACTTCCTCAAACCTAGCAATATTTCACAATTTCGTTCATATTCTTGCAATTCAATGCAATTCAATTCAATTCAATGCAAACTCCATGGCTGAATATAGGCAAACTCAAAAAAAATATATCATGATTTACATCAGGGGTGGGCAATTATTTTGGCCAAAGGGCCACATTGGCTTTTACATTTTGACTAACTGGCTGGGTGTTAACAGTTAACAAGTTGATGCCGGTAAACTGGCAAGTCTCAGACCATAGCCCCACTTTCTTCAGACGACATGTAAATATGCAAGTATGACAGGGTGGCATTCAATTTCATGAATACAACAAAATTGATGAATCAGGCCTATAATCTAAGTCACCATGACAGATTTTATAGTTTAAATAGTTCCGCGGGCCGGGTGTGGCCCCCGGCCCTTAGTTTGCCCAGGCATGATTTACATCATAAGAATATGAGCCTTTCAATTTGCGTTATGGACGTGACGGAAAATGGACAAACTTTTATGGGAGACTAGTTTTTGCTGTGAAGTCTGTGAAATTTCTAGAGAAATGTAAATATTGCTACATTCATACCAAACAGAACAGCTTAGGAAACACAGAGAAAGACTTAATTTTAAATGTAAATGTAAAAAAGTTGGTTTTCATTTGGAGAAATTGCGTTATGAACATAACGTCTGGAAAAACCTTCCAAAACAATTCAAAACAATTGTGAATGGTGGATTTTAACCTGTAATGACAGAAACAGTAATATAACAATAGAAAATAACTGATAGCATTGCAGCTTTGTTTGTGTTATCACCCCCTTATGCCCATTATAAGCCCCTCCATAGGCAAGGCAAGGCAAGTTTATTTATATAGCGCATTTCATACACAAAGGCAATTCAATGTGCTGTACAAAAATAAAAGCAAGTACACTAATTGGTAAAAAGTAAAAGCACAGTAGACATAAAATAATTACGTGAAAGGTAAACAGGGCAAGAATAAAATTAATAAAATTAAAAATAAAAAAGGAATTTAAGGTTATACAGAATAGACAAAATTAATGGACTTTAAGAGAAAGCATCTGAGAACAGTTTGGTCTTAAGACCGACTTACATTATGGCTGAATAGGGTAAAAATCTTAACAAATAATATCCTTTCAAAACTTGCTTGCAATGTTAGACCTAGCACGATTGTGCGTGACGTGCTAGGTCTAACATTGCCTTCATTTCCTTGTGCCAGAACCCTGCTTGTGCTAACTTTTTATGCATAGGACCTATAATATAATAGCTTTCTATCCATGAGGCTAAGAATCCAGTAAACATGAGACCTCATGTTTGTGTTTATGGCGCAGCTGATTTACAACGGGGGTTTAATTCGTGCACAACATTTTATTCAGTACAAAAGCATAGACGTATGTTCGCTGGAACTTAGAATGTATCATTTACATCCATCTCAACATTTGGTGTCTTCCCAAGATAATGGACTAGCGGTTTATACTGTGCCAGCCTACGTTGACTAGACAACTGTCAGCTCTAATTGAACAAGTTTTAAGTAGCCACTAGCCTAACCACGCCCTCCCAGTGATCTGCCACCCTAATTAGTGGCAGCTGGCATCCCCATTCACTCAACCTCCATACATACAAAAGCCAAGTAAAGCTAGATAGAGCAAAAAATATTTTTTCGTATTTTTGTACACTATGGATAGATATATGTATTATATGATTTTGACATGATCTAAAAAGAAGAAAAAAACTTCAGCACATTAACAGACTTGGTGCACACCTGGTTAAAAGTTAATTTTCTACGGAATGGAGAGTCACATAGTCTTGACAATAAAATGAAATGGGCAGGGGGCTTTGCAGATCACCATACCATGCCCAAAATGTACATCCAAGACTCAGAAAAATAAGACTTTTAAAATTTCGGTGGAATTCTTGGATTCTGTCGTAGACTTCAATGCAACAGAATGAGCTTCTCCACGGCATAAATGCTAGCGCCGCCTACCATACCATAGAACTACCTTATTTGGCATGTCCCTCATGACTCCAGGAAGTTGGTCCTCATGATTTATCTCCGTAATGAAGGATCTCTGCTTAACCTTATGCAACAGGCAGCCAGAGTCTGCTTGCTATATTTCTCTTGGTTGCTTCCTCACCTCCCTCACGGACCATTCAGACGGGGCAGGCCGATGGCAACGCTCGGCGTTAACGCTCACATCAGCCAGTCACAAGCGTGAATCTTTTGACGCTGTGTTTTGATAGGACAACACTGGCTACACAGCGTTGAAACCAGGGGTTCATTCAACAGCACATTGTTACGCACCGGTGCGTTGCGTTAGCCTAATTGAATGATAAGTTTGCTCGTTACGCTGCACACCGGTGCGCAATATGCTTCTGACGGATCATTCAGACGGGGCGGCAGGCCGACGGCAACGCTCGGCGTTAACGCTCACATCAGCCAGTCACAAGCGTGAATCTTTTGACGCTGTGTTTTGATAGGACAACACTGGCTACAGAGCATTGAAACTTTTGCCGGATGACGTGCGGCAGCGGCAGCGAGCGTTGTCCTATCAAAACAGGGCGTCAAAAGATTCATGATTTTGACTGGCTGGTGTGAGCGTTAACGCAGAGCGTTGCCGTCGGCCTGCCGCCCCGTCTGAATGATCCGTGAGGTAGTTCACTCTCGTTTGATGGGTGTGTCAGAGGTGTTCACCAATCAGCACGTAGTTGTATTGGAAGCTCTGAGATTTAAAGCGCTAGTGCTAAATATAACACAAATTCATGTTGTGTTGGCTAGTCCTCTGGTGACAGCAAAAGCAGTGGTAATATTATAATTATGTAGTACTCCTAACAATGATGCATTTAAACTACTGAGGTTGTTGTATAGTTCAGCTATTTCCTTGTTTGACACCAAGAGCAGAATGGCCCTCCAGGCTTCCATTGTTGCTGCACTGACGTGACACAACAGTATGTTCAGCCCGACGTCGTTTGCGTTGGGTTCAACGTTATGGACCGTTACGGCCGTTCTGAATAGCCTCCTGGCAAAGTTTCAACGCTGTGTAGCCAGCGTTGTCCTATCAAAACACAGCGTCAAAAGATTCACGCTTGTGACTGGCTGATGTGAGCGTTAACGCCGAGCGCTGCCGTCGGCCTGCCGCCCCGTCTGAATGGTTCGTCCGTAACGAGGGGGGCAGGGCAATTAACCAATGATTCAATTTGGCTGCCAGTTTATAAGGCTCCAGTTAGCCAACAGCATGGTAGGCTCTGCTCACCTTGCGCTCGATTTTGGAGCGTGCTGGGAGTCCTCCAGCAGGTATGTCACCCTCCAAAAGGATTTGCTTAATCAAAATATGTTTTGTGTTGTCATGATGTGTTATTTATGTTGTAGCCCCACATGTCTGTGCCTCAGACTAGGTAGAAGTCTGTCTGATGTATCCATATCATCATCCTCAGGTATGTCATTTTACCTTGACTCAATCTCCTCGTAAACATGGAGTCTGTCTTCAACTGTTTGAGTACTCATGATGTGTGGGCTTTTTGTTTTGCAGGTAGCACGACCTGCCTGTCTGTGCTACACTCGTCTTTGGTCAGTCACCTTGTCTTGTTTTGTTTTATTTTATTGTTTCTTTTAGTTTGCTTCGTGTCTAATGTTGTTTGGTTTTGTGACTAAGGTTTTGTCGTTACTTTACTAGTTTGTCTAGCTGTATGTGATTATTTGTTTTGCAGGTGCTTTGTCTGCACCTGGCAACTGTTTGCATAGCGCCTGTTTGTCCTATTTGGTCATTCTCAGTCCTTGTTTTAATTGTTTCTTTAATTTGGCAGGCAGAGGGCTTCTCCTTGGGAGGGTGGCTAGTCACCGAGTGGTAGTGTGGTGTAACTGCACGTTTTGGTGCGTAACTCAAAATGGTTGCTGTGGACTACTGTTTATTACTGCTATGTCACGGTTTGCTGTGCATGGGTGTGAGCTGTGTACACACTTTCTGTTAGTCTGCCCCCTTCAGGTGAGCCCTTGCCTTGCTCCATTTATCATGCAACATTCAATCTTTAAGAAAAAGTAAGTTAATTACCAAATCTATTCAATAATTTTGTACTTTTCTAACTGCTGCCTGTTTTTCAGGTCTTTCGCACACACTCCCTTTTCCCTTTCCCCTTCCACAATTTCAATAAAACTACCAGTTGTTTGGAATTCATGTCTCCAGACTTGTCTATTCGAACCTGTGTTTGTGACCAAGTGTCCATGGTATCCATGTGTTAATTTGTTGTTAGTTCCCTGGGTGTTACATGTACTAACTTCCCAGGGTGGCGTAGTCGTAACTCCCTCACTATCCCAGTCTATTTAGCTTTCCCTGCTACACTTACGTTCACACCACAGATTCTTCAGAAGCCAGATATGTCGTGGTAGTTCATGTCTATGGGAGCAAATTGGAGTCATCCGAGCTAGCAGCCACTAGCCTGGGTTAATTCTCTCAATTCCGATTGGTTGACGGATCCGTTGCCAGCTAAAAAGTTGAACATTTTCCAACTTTTCGACAGACGCAATGGAGCTTTTTGGACGGACGGACCCACAATGCTTTTTGCGAAAGCTCCATTCAAAGTCAATGAGATCCGTCGAGGGACCGATGCAGTGTGAAAGCACCGTAAGCCTAGACTGTGATCGCGAGCACTGTTACTTCCTTGTTCCTCGTCATGTGTACCTGTGTCTCTTCCTCTTGTTTGCTTCCTGGTCCTCCATGTGCTCCTTTGTTTTTCCCTGCCTAGTGTCAGAGCCAGTTTACGGCAAGCCATGGCACACAAAAATCTCATTTCATATTCAAAGGCAACTCAATGTGCTGTACAGACACCAAAGCACAATACAAGGCAGAAAGTAAAAGCACACACAAGTCCAGAAATAGCATAATTATAAAAGCATACAATAAAAAATTAAAATTGAAAGGAAAGAATAAAAAAGATGAATAATTAGATAGATTAGATACATAGAAATGTAAATATGTGTTATATCATTAAAAGAAAAATAATAATGAAACCAAATAGTTAAATAATT
>JAODXP020000033.1:9291044-9326702 GCA_027497455.2 Sardinella longiceps | reverse complement strand
GTTTGATGAGAAGCCTTCTCAGCCCAATGAAACCAAAGGATAAATCATACAAAGATCTAGTGCAACTGTTGAAAAAACATTACCACCCGAAGCCTAGTGAGATTGTGCAAAGGTACAAGTTTGATTCGCGCACAAGAAAGCCTGATGAATCTGTATTGGATTATGTAGCAGAGCTGCGTAGGCTAGCGCAAGATTGCAACTACGGTGACAAGTTACACCAGATGCTCAGGGATCGACTTGTATGCGGAATTGAGGATGAGCGAATTCAGAGACGTCTTCTGTCAGAAGCAGAGTTAACTTTTGACAAAGCACTGTCCATTGCTGTAGCAGTAGAGACTGCAAACAAGAATGCTCAAGATCTAAAAGTTCCAAGTGCGTCAGTGAAATTCATGAACGCAAAGAGAGGCTCGCATGAGGGCAAGTGCATTTAAAGGAGCAATGAAAGAGTGTTATCGGTGCAAGGGAACCAGTCATATTGCAACTGAGTGCAAATTCAAACAAGAGAAATGTCATGCATGTGGCAAAATAGGACATATAGCAAAAGCCTGCCGTACTAAAGATGTGCAAAATCCAAGCAGGAAAGAAAACAAAGAGACAAAGAAAAGAAAAGAAACCAGGCGCTTACCATCGTTCACACCAAGTGCAAGTAAAACAGAATGAAACTGAAAGTGATAGCTCATCTGAAGAAGCATTGACTTTACAATTCATGAAGTATACATTGGGACAAATGAGTGACATGCGTGTTAGAAGAGTAGACCCGTATGTGGTGAAGATGAAAGTGAATGGAAAGGGAGTTCCGTTTGAAATAGACACTGGCTGTAGTCTCACAGTCATGAATGAGCATGTGTTCCAGAAGATATGGACAGAGACGAGTGGGCCAGTGGTGAAGCCTGTAAAAATCCACTTGGAGACATACACAGGTGATCCTGTCAAAGTGATAGGAGTTGCATCAGTTAAAGTTAAGTACAAGCAGCAAAGTTGCAAACTGCCTCTAGTGGTGGTCGGAGGAAATGGCCCCAGTTTACTAGGGCGAGGCTGGATGGAACAGATTCAGCTTGATTGGAAGGAAATCAAAGCCAATCACAAAGCCTGCAAAGTGCTGCACGTAAAGACAGAGAAAATGACACTAGAGCAAGTGTTGAACAAACATGAAAATGTGTTCAAAGAAGAATTGGGCACGCTTAAAGGCACAAAGGCGACTATTCATGTCAAGGCCAACGCCGTCCCTCGTTTCTTTCGTCCAAGGTCAGTCCCCTACGCTATGCGTACTAAAGTTGATGAAGAAATTGACAGATTGTTGAAAGAAGACATAATAGCACCGGTGAAGTGGTCTGAATGGGCCGCGCCAGTTGTTCCAATTTTGAAACCGGATGGACATGTAAGGCTATGCGGTGACTACAAGTTGACCGTGAACACGGTTTCTTCACTGGAACAATATCCAATACCAAGAGTTGAAGATCTCTTTACAGCTCTATCCGGAGGACGACAGTTCTCTAAATTGGATATGAGCCACGCATACCAACAAATACTTATGGATGAAGAGTCCAAGAGATACTTGACGGTGAATACCCATAGAGGGTTGTTCACATACAACAGACTGCCGTTTGGAGTTGCCTCGGCCCCAGCCTTGTTTCAGAGGACAATAGAAGGACTGTTAAGAGGAATTCCACATGTAGCAGTGTACCTTGACGACATTCTTTTGAGTGGGCTGGACGAAGCTGACCACTTGAGAAATCTGGACACTGTGTTATCCAGGCTCGAAGAAGCTGGATTGCGTCTGAAGAGGAGTAAGTGCTCATTCCTACAAGAGGAAGTAGAGTACCTGGGACATAGGGTGGACATGCAGGGGCTTCATCCTGTTAGAAAGAAAGTGAAAGCCATTATGGAAGCTCCTACTCCCACTAATGTCACCGAACTCAAGTCATATCTAGGATTGTTGAATTATTACAACAAATTTCTACCAAATTTAGCAACACTGTTAGCTCCACTGCATGAACTCTTAAGACAAGATGTGCATTGGAAATGGCATAAAAAGCAAGAAGAGGCTTTCCAGAAGTCTAAAGACCTATTGAATTCGGCACAAGTGTTAGTCCACTACTCTGCTGACCGTGAGTTGATTATGTCATGTGATGCTTCGCCATACGGCGTGGGTGCCGTTTTATCACACCTGATGGAAGATGGCAGTGAGCGTCCATTGGGGTTCATGTCTAGAACGCTATCTCCAGCTGAAAAGAGGTACTCACAGCTAGATAAAGAAGGGTTGGCTGTCATCTTTGGAATTCAAAGATTTCATAAATACCTGTATGGCCGTGCATTTACCATCTACACAGATCACAAGCCATTGATCTCGCTTTTCAATGAGAAGAAACCCATACCACAAATGGGCTCACCAAGAGTTCAGAGATGGGCTGTGCACTTGAGTGCCTATGAATACAACATAGTGTACAAACCAGGAAAACATCATGCGAACGCAGACGCACTCAGTAGGCTGCCGATTGCTGAAACAGTGCGTGATGAAGCAAAAGAGCAGGTCTTGATGATGGATGTTCTGGATGACACACTGTTGGACACAACTCTGATAAAACGTTGGACAGCTAAAGATTTAATTCTTTCCCAAGTTCATAATCATGTGCTGAAAGGGTGGCCTGCCAAGGTGGACGCTGAGTTGAAACCATATCATCAGAGCGTACTGAGCTGAGTGTCAGAGATGGATGTGTGCTTTGGGGTGCTAGACTGATCATACCCACTAAAGGTAGAGAGAAGACGCTGAAGCTACTGCATCAAACCCACTCTGGCATGTCAAGGATGAAAGGCTTGGCGAGGTCATATCTATGGTGGCCAGGCATGGACCAAGATGTGGAGAGGGAAGTGCAGTCATGTGAAGAGTGTCAGAAACATCAAAAGTCACCACCCACTGCTCCGCTACACCCCTGGGAATGGCCAGACGCGCCATGGTCAAGAATTCATGTGGATTATGCTGGTCCATTTCAAGGTGAGATGTTCTTAGTGATAGTGGATGCTCATAGTAAATGGCTAGATATATATCCAGGGAAGACATCTACATCCCAGGTTACCATAGAGAGGCTAAGGCAAAGTTTCAGTACTTTTGGACTTCCTAAAATGTTAGTGTCTGATAATGGACCATGTTTCACAAGTGCTGAATTTGAGTCTTTCATGAAGCAAAATGGCATTCGTCATGTGAGGTCCGCGCCTTTCCATCCGTCCTCAAACGGTCTCGCTGAGAGGGCAGTTCAAACCTTTAAGGAGGGGATGGGGAAGATCAAAGGTGAAACACTGCAGACCAGGCTGTCAAGGTTTTTGTTCAGTTATCGCATTACACCTCATGCGACGACAGGTCTGTCTCCTGCAGAATTGATGATGTCACGGAGGCTCAGATCTGCATTTGACTTGATGCTGCCAGATGTGAAAACAAAAGTGCAGAACAAGCAACTGAAACAGAAACAAGCTCACGACACAAACAAAAGACTGAGGAGCTTTGCACCAGGAGATAAAGTTTACATCAGAAATTACTCCTACGGTCCTAAATGGATCCCTGCTGTCATTGAAGATGCCTCAGGACCCTTATCCTACACTGTGGTCATTGGAAGCGGTCAAACCATGAAGAGACACGTGGATCAAGTAAGAGCTAGACTGTCTGACACTGTACCAAGTGAAGAGCCTGAGACAGAAGTGGAGCTGTTGGCAGACACGAATGAAGGTGCTGTGGGCTCTGTGCCTACAGAAAGTGAAACAGTTGAAGAGCATCCTTCAAATGAGTTGCCTACAACAGATGTGCAGGTTCCACCAGTCGTACCTGTGGCTGCAGAGGTGCGCCGTTCTGTGCGAGAGAGACATTCACCCTCTCATCTCCAAGACTTTGTTGTTAGATAGAGTGAGATCTGTTCCAGGAATAGAGCAACAATGCGCTCTGATCTCACTGGAAGGACGTACCCTCCTTGCTTAGGTTATTTGTGAAAAGAAAAAAAAAATGCAAATGAAAAAAAAAATGTTTTGTAAGATTGTATTTGAAAACTGTTGTTATGAAGTAACCTACTGCATCCATCTCTCTGATAGCTAGTGCTTAAACTAACAATGTGTTGTTCACTTAAAGGTGGGGGAGATGTGATATCGTAGATAATGTTTAATCAGTTACAGACTAAATTAGTTATTGTGGAAGCCCATGTTAAAGTGTTGGATTTATATTGTCCACTAGAGGGCGCTCCAACATAAGAGCTAAAGGATTGCTTTACTGCCAGCTAGAGAAAACATAGAAGCAGACAACATAATGAGATATCGAAAGTAAGAAGTTACACAGAGAGCTCTTGCCACCTGTTTATGTATGAAGTTAATTCCTTTTCAATAAGTAAATGTTACAAAGCAAAGAACAACTGGAAGTTGTGGACAATCATTTATTTTGAAGATACAACAACCGGTGTGTGAATGTGAGGGCTCAATGGTGTTTTTTGCCCTCAACGGCACCTTCCAGGCAGCACAGCCTAAAAGGCACTACCCTTACCCTATTCCTAACCCTAACCACCTCAACCCTCATCCTAACCCTAAACTGAGTGGAGTAGTGCCTTGAAGGCAGCGCTGCCTGGAAGGCACCGTTGAGGACAAAAAATACCAAAGACCAATGTGCGTGAGGCATACATTGTAAAGTTGTAGAGCTTTGAGTGCTCGTAGGAGTAGAAAAGCGCTATATATAAATGCAGTCCATTTACCATTTAGAGGAGAACCTGAGACCACAATCACAGTTACTGTAACAAACAGACCTGCAGTCACAGACACACACACACACTCTCACCTGCAAATCTGCACTTGCAAACGTACTACACACACAGACTCTTTGTGGTGGCATTCATTATTACACACACACACACACACACACACACACACACACACACACACACACACACACACACACACACAAACCTCCTGCTTCATTAACATCCATGACCTGCCACATAACCTCTTTTCCAAGTGATTGTACCCCAAAGGGCAGGTAATGTCACCTCTCTCAGGGGGGAAGACTCATGTTTCTGTGTGTTTCAGTGTTTGTGTGTTTGTGCTGAAACTCTGCTGCCAAGGACGGTGAGGACAAGGAGGAGTCCATGGATTACTCTTCTTTGATTTTTTTCCCCTCAGTAAAATGATAAATAAATAAATAAATAAAATAACGGCGAGAAGTTCAAAAAATAAAAACAGAGGTTGGAGACTCGATAAATTATTGACTTCTCTAAGAACAGTAATTTGACCCTTTTTTTCCCTCTCTGCCTTTTTCACTCTGTCTCTCTCTTATTCCCTTCTCAAAGACATCTCAATACACACAAGCACGTTTGAGCACACACACAGACACAGACACAGACACACACACTCACAGACATACACACACTGTTTGTCAGCTTCAGGATATCGACAGGCCTTACAAAATGCTTGCCTTTGCACAAAACATCCTCACAAAAGTCAACCACCACAACCCCTTTGCTGACAAAAAAAACCCCTCTCATGTAGATTCACCAAAGTAGAGGGAATGTTAACAACGGTGGTGCATGTGTGTGTGTGTGTGTGTGTGTGTGTGTGTGTGTGTGTGGAGGAGTTGAACATTTTGTGTCAACATCTTAGGCTCCCCAGCTATGCTTTGAGCTCTTGAGAGCTTCTAAAGATGCACGCTCAGGTGGTCCCCATTCGGCCACGTGTGCAGCACTGCCACCAAAGTGCTCGATCAATAATGAAACGCCACCGCAGAGGAGGCAGAGTCATGGCACGCAGAAAGGAAGACGAGAAGACACTAGGACGAGAAGAAAGAGCAAAAGAAGGGAGTAAGGAAAAAGACGAAAGAGTGAGAGTGAGAGAGAGACAGAGAGAGAGAGAGAGAGAGAGAGAGAGAGAGAGAGAGAGAGAGAGAGAGAGAGAGAGAGAGATGGCTTTGATGGGTGGAAACCATCTCGGCGTCGTCTACTTTGGCATTGGGATCAGTGGAGCACTGTGGTTGTGGAGGCAGCGAAGAGTAAAAGAGGGTGATGGATGGCAGAGATTGGGTTTTACAGGAGTGCCACTTCCCCAGCACTTAGCACTAGTTCTCCATACAGCGTGAATAACATACGGGACAGGAGGTGACATTTGTCAGCAGTAAGCAACCAGTTGGTGACTATGATGTGCACTTTGGTTCTACTACTACTACTACGAGATTGCAATACTGTTAACAGCTTTTGAGAGTCACGCCCAGGCAAGACACAACAGCTCCATCCTATAATAGTCCTAAGTGAAGCTTCTGATGGTTTATGGATCAGGGAAGGCTTTGGTATTCAGGCACTTCCTGCTTGGAGTTAGTGTATAGGCCTCTGTGGATGGACTGCTGTTGAGTTTCAGTTTTTAATATTCATACCAGTGCAAATCCTCTGCTGGCCTCGAAATGCCCCAAATTAGTATCAATATCAGTATGAGTGTATCCCTGTCTCGCAGTGTTGGGAGTTAATATATAGACTTGGGCGGATGGACTGGCTGTAGAGTTTTGGTTTTTAATATTCATTAGCATGCATTTTGAAATTGTTCTCCTGACCTTGAAATGCCCAAATTAGTATCAATATCAATATGCAATATGAGTGTATTCCTGTCTCACACAGCGGGGGCTACAAATCTAGGTCAACAAGAGCTTATGTAAATTGCATTGTTTTGTTTTTTTAGATTTTGTCAATAAAGAGGTAGTATTGTTATGATTTGACTACTCTTAAGATTTTATGTGCACGAGGCGTTTTAACCTCTGTGGCTCTAGGTTTTCTTAAATGCGAGTGCAGAGAATGAACATTATGGTAGGAAGTGTGCTTTTCAAATCTTCCCAGAAATGACATCTTCAACTGGTTTGAGGTGGTGATATTCCACAATGCTGTATATGGATTAAAAAAAACCTGCTTCCTTTCCCAAATGTCCCCACAATGGCAATGTGTCTCTGGTGTGTGTGTGTGTGTGTGGGTGGTAAGGAACAGCCACACAGAGGTCTCCAGAAAAAAAAGAAAACACTGTTAATCCACAGACTTCAGCACAGGGTGAGAATTACACAACAGAGCTAAAGTTAAATAAAATGGATCTTTCTGTTACCTTTAGCTGTGTGTTATTCCCTAAACCTGTTGCCCGAAGACCAGGTTAACTACTTCTGACACTTTGTTTTGGTGTGGAAGTAAAGCATTTGTTGTACAGTAGTTGAAGCCGCCTGAAGAAAAAAGGGTGGGTTGAAACATGGGGGGCGCTGTCCATGTTCATTGGTGTCCACAGCCCCAGAGGTCCCGCAATTTTTTTTTTTACTTAGTGTTTGGTATAGGATGTTGTTCAGAAGTTATGTAAAATTGAGGTGAAGTGATTTTGTATTTCTTCTACTTGTATTCATTAAAAAAAAAAAAATCATAATCAATAATTGAGTCATTGCAAGAAAACTTGTTAAGTGGCTCAAACATTTGCTACAGTAGTCACTGGTTGTCACATTGGAATGTTAGCAGCTAGCAAAATCTTAAATGAACCACTAGATGGCTATGATTAAAGTTAGCAACTTTGTGTGACTTTTCTTTGATAGTGACTCATCAGAGATGCAGCCTATGTAACCTGAAGTAAGTGAAATGTTTATGTGCATGGAGTGCACAATAAATAAAAACAGAAATGAGCCTCGGTTCCTTAAAATGTAGCATATCAACACTCTGAGTCAGTAGGTCTGTTTTTATTCCACATCCTAAATTTATTTTAAAAAGAAAAAAAAAAACCATCAAAATTACTTTTTATTGTGTCATTTCAAAACAAAACAAAATAAAAACATTTTGCCAAGGCCTTTTTTTAAAAGAAAAGAAAGAAAGAAAGAAAGAAAGAAAGAAAGAAAGAAAGAAATCTCAATGTCTAGCAGCATCCAAAAAAACATCGGTACCCAGGAATAATCAGTTATAATTTCTTATATATATTTCTCTCACGGGAGGGGGCGTCAGGCTCTATACACAGTACAGCCAATGCAGAACAATTAATCCTTTTGAATGTGAACAAAAGTAAATCCAAGAGGGGGTTAAATACGCTTAAATACTGTACGAGTGCTTTAGTAAAAGACACTTGACTTTTTTTTTTTGTTTGTTTCTCTGAGGTACTTTACACAGAAACTAACAGGTTTTGGCATTGGACTGAGGTGACATATGCATCACACCTCGTTCTCTGGGATACACCACATAAGAACAGGGTTCCCTTGGGAAGAGAGGAGGGATTCAAAAACAAAACGAAACAAAAAAAACGACAACCCTCAAACTGACACCCTGTTTATAGGCTAAAAACTTTACACACTGTAGACATAAGAGGAGGATACCGAAAAGAGGAAGAAGGGTGGGGCAGGGGGTAGAATCGAGAGAAAAACCAAAGTAAGGGAGCGAGAGAAAGGGAACCAAGGAGAGAGAGAGAGAGAGAGAGAGAGAGAGAGAGAGAGAGAGAGAGAGAGAGAGAGAGAGAGAGCATGGGAGATAGAGAGAACGATTCAAACCACTATCCATCCACGTGACCATCAATTAGTTCAGGCACACATTGTTGGGGCTTATTCTTTTCTTTCTTTTTTTTTGTAAAATAAATATATCAGAATACAACTGCATCTTTGACAACATCACAGTCAGTGCTATTACTCATATAGAACAGTTTTGTGACTACAAACTCAACATACCATACTTATTGCTGCTAGGACTCTCAAATCACAAATTATTTGTTACTGTACAAAACTAATTACAAGAGAGAAGGACAGAGAGAGAGAGAGAGAGAGAGAGAGAGAGAGAGAGAGAGAGAGAGAGAGAGAGAGAGAGAGAGAGAGGCTGTTCACATACACAAGGAAAGCACCTTAAAAAGTACAAAGGTAAGGACCTGGCTATCTTGTAACTTAACCATCACAAAGGAAAGCAAACTGATAGAACAAATCCAGAGTTTCTGTAGTATTTCCGTCAGGGGGGGTCAGTGGGTTCAAGTCTCTTTGAGAGGCCTCAGGTTTAAATGCTTGCGTGGAACAGAAAATATGACTATATCTTCAGTTACATTCATTTACTTTTTTCTTCTTCTACTCCTTTCTTCTTCTCCTCCTTCTCTTCAGTGTTCTTCTTTTTAAACATTGTGCCTGGCAGTGTAAGTAGTAACTGTCCCAGAAAGCAAAGCACAGTCGTTCTAGCGTAGCCTAGCGTTGCTCAATCCCTTTAGCGTTCGTTCCTGTCCTCATTTTTCTGCTTCACCAAGTCCACCATGATGACTCAGCGTTAGTTAGTGGGATAGCATTCAAACACTGGGGAAGGGATTTGGGGGGGGAGGGGCGGCTGGGTGGAGTGGGTTACATACTACATCTGTGTTAGCCTCCATGTTTCTCTCCATGGTCGCTTCAGACACAGTAGCACAGCTGTTTCTTGTAGAACAAAAATGTGTGTGTTTGTCTGTGTGTGTTGTAGCATTGTGTGGTGTAGTGAGGTGTTCTGTTTCTATGTTATTGTGGTTGAGTTCTAATGGCATCCGCTGCTGTTTATATTGTCCATCACTATGCGGAACCATTCAGAGAGGAGGCTGTGTGTGTGTGTGTGTGTGTGTGTGTGTGTGTGTGTGTGTGTGTGTGTGTGTGTGAGATTGGTAAGGTGCTGGTGTTGTGTAGTGTTGTGTAGTATGATGTTCCATCATTGTTGTTCTCTTCATGTCGGATGAAGGTGAGGAATCACTTGGCGAAAGTGGATCAGCTGGTTAAGGTGAGTTGAGTGGTGGTTGAGAGGTGTGTGTGTGTGCGTATGTGTGTGTGTCTGTGTTCTGTTTTGACGCCACAGGTTCTCATTGGTTCTTGTCCATGGAGTTGAGGAACCACTCTGTGAAGCGTCGAAGTTGGGCGGCCGCCGTCTGACTCTCCTCGTGGAGACGCATGTTGTCCTGCCTCAGGTGCTGGACCTGCTCCTGCAGCATGGCCTTGTCTTGCTGCTCCTGAATAGTGAACACACACACACACACACACACACACACACACACACACACACACACACACACACACACACACACACACACACACACACACAGACAATAGCAAAGTTAGCGCCTGAAGTAGCCAACACTAGTAACATAATACCCTGAACACATTCATCCATTGGCTACTCTTATGGAAGACACAGTGCACTAGCGTCTGTTTACTTTTGTAAGCGCATCCTAGTATATTCCCTGTGTTTTTTATGTGTATCTGTGTGTGTGTGTGTGTGAGTGTGTGTGTGTGTGTGTGTACACACACTGTATGTGTGTGTGTGCATGCATGTCGCTTCTTATTCTCATCACAGACTGGAGCTTAGCTAGGTTGCCGGTGAGGTCATCCAAACCCATGCAGTGCAGTGGAGTGTTAGGTGCAGGTTATATCGAGGCGTTTGCTCCATCGAGAGCCCTTACCTTTCTGAGGTCATTCTGAAGTTGCCGAAGGATCAACTCCAGCTGATTGACTTTACCAGTGAGTAAGGTAGGGGAGCCTTCCCTGGAAAAGGATAGACAAAATACATGGTCAACATCACTGATGCATCAGCTTATGTCTGTCCTATTTCTTTATCTCATCTCCTATTGTGATATGTTTACGGTATCTATTTCTTGTTGTTTGATATTTAAAGAATGTGGTGTGTAATATTAATCATATTAATATTTAAGGAACAAAAATGATGAAATTGACAGATGTAGGTTTATATGATGTTGTCTAATCTTTGTTTGTTCTCTATGTACAGTAATGATAACAACAACAACCAAAAAATAACAACTTGGTGTACTGTATCAATGTATCAACTGTAATGACCCTCTCAGAGGAAACTTATGTGGAAGCCCTTTCCCCCTGGTCAGAGATCCCCCGTCCCCATGCAGACTTACCCAGTGTCCAGTGCTGAGCCCCCTCTGGTGCGCGGGCCGAGGGGCAGCTCGGGGGACATCTCCAGTGCCTGTTTGGCCTGCTCCGCCTCGCTCAGCGAGCTCAGGGACGGGGCGCTCTGGTCTGGAGACCACAACCAAACAAGACAACATTTAGCACTTAGCATCCATGAGCAGCATCATAAGGTTATGTTACAAATGCAAGAGCCTTTAGAACTAAAAGGTAGACATCTTGCTAGCACTGACATTAATGCTATCTAACAGAGCATACAGTACTGATATGTTCCATTAGAATCAGGGTTAAGACTGGGCAATATCCTGTTAGCATTTAGCTGAAGATTTGTTGGCTACATAGCATCACAATATATGGTTCAGGTTAACATCTTCCTAAAAGACTTGTACACTACATGGCATGAGATGATGTTTCATGTTAACTTTGGACTAAATGGTCAGTGTTAGCACTAAGACGCATCATGTTAACATTGGACTCAAGACCCAAAAACTACACTTCATTAACAGTGAATGAGAACGTCATGTTGGTGCCAAGACTTGTTTACTTCTGTGCTTCTCTGTGAAGACTCTTTACAGAACTTTTTTGATTTTATTTTAGATGTTAGCACTAGAGGAGAACCTTAGTAGATGTTTGTGGTGCACACTCTACTGCACAAGCATAAAAGGGGTGAAAATGGAAGATGGGGGCTAAATGTCTTCCTGCCTTGGCTGTTACATTATACATGCTGAGAGGAGGGTGATGAGGGGGTTACAAAGGCTGAGCTTCGCCAGCCGTACCAAAACACAAAGCTGTGAATGCATATTTAAAAGGCGTCAAACTGGAGGAATGAAGGGCTTTGTTTCAGCTCCTTGTTTTTAAACAAGTCAGAAAGCGGAGCGAAAGAATAGTTACACTTAAAACATGACGGGGAAAACTTGCACTTGAATTGATGTGCATAAAGTGATGGGAGGGTGGAGTTAAGAAATCTAACCCTCTCAGAGCTGCCTGAGGGAATAAAGGTGGCATGATCATTTGGTGTTGCGTAACGACTGGCCTCAAAACTTAAAGCGACGAGCCTTGAGGGACACTGAGAGCACAGGAAGGAAGCATAGAGAACGCTCCAACACAATTAGCTGCTTAATCTGCAGTAATCAGGCCTTGCGTAATCCCAGCAGCTCTGGAAACATCTGCATTTCTGCATATCATATTAGCTTAGGCTAATAAACACCATCAAATATTTAGCTATCAAACAGTCCATCTCTGTCCTTGTGTGAACGCATACTGTTCTGGAGGACCGCCCACATCACATTGCTCTGACTGGAAAACAAACTAAAGCATTAAGACATAAACTCTCACCCAAAAGAGACTGTGGTGAAGCAGAGAAGTTACATCTCGCCTCAAAGTGATGGGGGGATATTTCAACACTACTCAAAAATTTGCTTCAGATCAAAGTGTCTGGTAAGTACTGAACAACAATTTTACTGCCTGAGGACATTTCGATGCTATTTGACACCAAAACATGTTGAAGTGTTTGTTATTAATTATTAATGTTCATTATGAATCTACAGCAGATGGCATGTTAGATGCTTGTAGGATGTAAAACGATTTAATGATAAGTCACCTAGATATAATCTTTTTTCAAAAAGACGTATGACCTCTTTTTCTAGCCCATGACCTGAGTGGACAAAAATCACAGATAAAGTGTGGGATAGGTAGGGAGGTGAAATACAACACCAGAGATGAGACAGCTTTACAGGGATAATGACACTGGGACACTGGAGAGAGGTTCACCAATTTGACATAGATAAGGGATCTTTCACAAACACAAACACACACACACACACACACACACACACACACACACACACACACACACACACACACACACACACACACACACACACACAGAGTAATAGTTCTCAGCACCTTAAGTATGTTGTCACTATGTGAGATGACAAAGGTCATCTGTTCATGAGCTCTCTCAGTATGTGCATCCCCTCACCCCCTCTCCCCCTCTCCATCACTCCATCTCTCCATCCCTCCCTCTTGAAGGGTAGAGGGGATCACACATCCACTCAAGGTTCATAATGGGAATGGCCACTGGTGTTCACACTTTCTCATCAAACACCACAGAGAGGTGATAAACTACACCCACCATGCACCCACTTTCACTCACAATTCCCCTACAAACACGCGCGCGCACACACACACACACACACACACACACACACACACACACACACACACACACACACACACACACGCAAATCCAATCAAGGAAACATAGGACAATGAAAAAAACAATGAAAAACTCTCAACAGAAAGACACTAGACCCACAAAAATTCATTACCTTCCAACAAGAGAGCATTGGACAGCTCTGAAAAGGCAACACAAAAACAAAAGAAAAGAAAAGAAAGGAAAGACAGGCAGAAAAAATAGAGAGAAGAAGAAATATAAAGTAACCACATGAGCCAGGGAAGTAGACATAGAATACTCTACACCTTACAACTGCAGTAGGGCATTAGAAACAACACAGAGCGGGGTGGAGGATGATTTGAGCCTGATGGGGATTTTGGCCAAGCGCCCACCACACCTAAGCACCATTCAACATGTACTGTATCTGTGCCATGTCTTTGATGCCTTTGTTTCAACTTCCAAGATGCTTAGTGCATTTGGAGCATGAAGACATTCGCTTGCTGATACGATTTTACCAACTTTTTCCCCCTCACATGACGGCCAACTTTGAATCTTTCCACTGGTTTCCAAAGCGATGTGCTTGGCACTGCCATGTGCTCGATGATGACTCCCGCTCGATGGCTAATAGTGGCGTGCTAATGAAACACGAGCTAATGCAGCCAACAACACCCCGCCCCCTCCCCACCCCAACGGCTGTGGGGTTTATACTGGGAGCTTATGTAACAAGCTTACAGATTGTGCCTCCCCAGTAATTCAACCACAAACGCCAAGGGGATGCAGTATAAGCATCAGATGAATAGCTAAGCAGAGAGAGAGAGAGATACAGAGAGAGAGAGAGAGATGAGAGTTTTGGGACTCTGAGTCTCCCTTAGGAGTACCCAGGCAATTAGAAGCGGTGGAGAAGCGTGCGTGCTGCGCTCGTTTACTGTACTGCCAAGCTGCTTAGGATTAATCAGATCTTTAGTCACAACAGATGTAATTGTATGTATGGATGGATGTATATAGCCATCTCATGAGGACCGCTTCACACACACACACACACACAAACACACACACACAGACGGACACACAAGCACAATCGGATGTGTGGCGTGTGTGTCACACGTTAAGGTGTCGGTATTTGCATGAGGGGTTTGTGTTGTGTTGTGTTGTGCCGTGAGTATCGCCACTGCCTCACACGTGGGGCTCCTGTGTCGTTAGCACAATCTCACTCTCACAGATGAAACTGGCATCGCCTGGTCCCCGAAATAGGAATGGAATCTCTGAGGCAATCAGCGCGTGGCTAAAGGCTAGAAACTAGCGTGTAGCGTCTTGCTTGCTTCAAACAAACGGGGCTTGACGGCGGTGAGAGTAGACAGGGGAGTGGAGTGGAGTGGGGAAGAGTGGCGTGTTTGTGCCCGAGGATTCGGACTGATTGGCACGCGCTTGTAACAATTTGGTCTTAACAATCTGGTCGTTAAGCAAGTGACTCGCCGGCAGTAGACTTGCTTTGCCATTCCAGGCCCGTGGCCTCAGTTGGCCTCTGAGCGTGTTTCGCTCCGTGGGTTTTGGGAGTTTCGCGTGCCGTCCTCCTTTGGTGTCCCAACAAACAAACAAACAAACAGACAGACAGACAGACAGACAATGGCATGCTACAGCAAATGATTGGAGAGGGGCAGAGGGACAGAGAGGCACGACATGAACCCTGGATTCTCTGGCAAAGTGACTCTGCACTTATGCATTCAGTCAGGAACATGCACACACATGCGCGCGTGCACACACACACATACACACACACACACACACACACACACACACACACACACACACTTTTGCCGACTCCCATCAAGCCTCAGTAAGCAAATTGGATCGTATTTGTTGCGTTGCTTGTGATAGAGGGTTAAAAACAAACCACTCTTGTTGCCAGACCCACTTTCATTTGCATTAAACGAGAGAGAGTGAGTAAGCGAATAAGAAAGACGGAAGGGATAGTGTAAGAGAATAATGTGTGTGAGTGAGTGAGTGAGTGAGTGAGTGAGTGAGTGAGTGAGTGAGTGAGTGAGTGAGTGAGTGAGTGAGTGAGTGAGTGAGTGAGTGAGTGAGTGAGTGAGTGAGTGAGTGAGTGAGTGAGAGAGAGAGAGAGAGAGAGAGAGAGAGAGAGAGAGAGAGAAAGAGACAGAGATTAAGAAAGACAGAAGAGTGTGTAAGAGAAAAATGTGTGTGTGTGTGTGTGTGTGTGTGTGTGTGTGTGTGTGTGTGTGTGTGCGTGCGTGCGTGCCTGCGTGCTTGCGTGTGTGTGTGTGTGTGTGTGAGTGTGTGTCGGAGATGAAGTTGTATGTGCCAGAGAGAGAGTGGCAGGGGAGTGGGTCTGAGTGGCGATAGAGAGCGTTAAGCAGTAACAATGGAGGGAGAGGAGTAATTAGAAAGAGGAAGAGAGAGAGGACATGTAAGTAAGGAGCTCCAATGGGGCCAAAGCAAAGACATTATGTGAGTGACAGACGGCAAGAGAGAGAGGACAAAAAAGGCGAACCAGAGCGGTCAAAAGGTGACAGGGGCAGCTATAATTGCTCTTAACCAAAATGAGCCGAGGCCAGAGACCAGTAATTACGGGTGATGCTGGTCGGAGCAAAAGCCTCTCTCTCTCTCTCTCTCTCTCTCTCTCTCTCTCTCTCTCTCACATGCTTCCTCTCGCTCTCTTTCCCCTTAAGTGGCTCTGTGGCCTAGGCTCAGTGAAAATGGCTTCATTTTGCTGGCGCGCTGAAAAAAGCACTCAGTATATTCTAATTAACACCTACATGTAACGGAAGAGTGGATCGCAGCACAACAACAACTACAACAACAGGAAGGTGGTGTAAGGGAGGTGTGTGTGTGGGTGGGTGGGGGGGGGGGGGGTTGGTGGGGTGAGGTGGAAGAGACAGAGATGGAAAAAAGGGGAGGGAAAAAGGGGCAGATGGATGGATGAAGAGAGAGATTGAGAGAGAGGGGGAGGGAAGCAGGTGCGAGGAAAAGATAGATAGAAGAGAGGGAAACACTGACCAATGTCAAACAAACAAAAAAATCTATTGGGGATTTTGAATGATTAATCGATTTCAGATGATTTATGTTGTGGTGGTATAACAATGTTAACCGCCTTCGGCCATCTTTTCTTTGTCTATGAACGACCTGTGATCTGGTGACCCAAACTTAACGGACAGACACAAGCTGCCGGTGGCCGACTTCATATGGCCCCAATTGATTCTTCTCTGAGCCAACTCCAAGCCTACAGTAAAGCACTAAAGCCCATTTCAAGCCTGGTAAAGTCACTAAGTTTGAAGTCATAACGACTGACTTTAATGTTGTCAAAATGAAATCAAACACAATAACATGACATCACAAATAATGGAATAAGCGATGCAAGATGCATCTGGGGAATCAAACTGCTCAGAGAGTCAAAACACGAGGCAGATGTAGTTTGTGACTTTGTGACTAAGCACATTTGGCTTTGGCAACAGGAGGCTTTGTAACGTTACACCAGCAAGCAAGAGCGAATGCAAATGGAATCCCTCTTTTGTTTAGTTTTGTTATTTTTTTCTCTCCTCCCACAGTCACCCCGTGACTTGCTCTCTCCAACAGGCTGCCTCCTAAGTGGTCACGCTCCGTGACTTCTGAACACATGGATGACAGGCAGGCAGGCGGGCAGGCGGGCAGGCCGCAGCAGATGAGGTTGAGTAACAGTCGTAACAGTCCCGCTGACGAGCTCCGCAGAGAGAGGGGGAAGAACGGCATGCTGGGATGGGATGGATGAGAAGATAGACGGGAGCCGCGCCGTGTCGGCCATGTGTCGTTTCAGACTTCCTGTATGAGCGATGACTCAGCAGCCCAAGCGGCACGGGTCGCTCTTCTAAGAGGCGCCAAACGAGAGGCGAGAGAAGCGGAGATGCCAAGGACGTGACTCACGCACTTACCGCCAAGAGTTGGCGAAACGGTTGTGCCATTGTCGTTTATAAGCTCTAGGTTTTTACAGGATACCTGATCACTGCTCTTTCCCAGAAGTTGGTTTCGACTGACAAAGCCTTGTGTACAGTATGCCAAGATTTAAAGCAGGGTGGCAAAGCGAGTAGAATTTTGCCTTTTGAAGATGGATTTGCCTTATCAATTTGTCATGCAATATCCTTATTTTGCCTTTTGGCACATCACAAGAAATATAATATGCATCAGCCAATCTACCCTGACTTATAAAAGAATCAAGCTTTGAAATTTTAATAACAAAGGCTTCAAAATATTAAAGCCTGTTTCTTTTTTTTACCTCTGTGCCTGCACACAATGAGTAGCACTGGAAAAGGCACACCTGGTGCAACCATTTGCCCTCGCTCTTTAGTTGCTATGGTGAAGCGCATTACAAACTAGAAAAGCACTTGGAGATTGCAGACCTCCGCCAAGGGCGATGAGCAGTAGCGAAGTGCTTTTGATCTTGCACACCATTGGTGGAGAGTCTACATTCAAAAAATGACATCATGCAACTTTTAGCAATTTACATATACCTTCCCCCTGCTGGACCAGGAAGTTGTAGGAATCAGAAGCACATGGAGCTCCGACATCATCAAAACAAACAAAAAGTGACATCTGACATGTCTTATGTTCATTGCAAATCAGGAGTTGCAGCTTTGTTGAAAGGACCACACATAAACCCCCTATTCATTACAACGCCTCTTATTTTTTCACACTACGTCTCACTGTGAAGTCAACAGAGATCTCCCAAAGGAAGGCGGACCTTAGGGGCTTGTTCACTGCCACGACTGTATTTGCATATCTCCCATTTGATTGGTAGTCTACCTGAATCTAGACAATCCAACACTTTGATTGGCCCAGAGGCTACATTGAATGTAGACACCAGGCTAATGGGAGAGCTGAACTGTCTACAGTTGAACGTAGACTTTGCACTTCTGTAGACTCCACTTCTGCCAAGGGCGATGAGCAGTAGCGAAGTGCTTTTGATCTTGCACACCATTGGTGGAGAGTCTACATTCAAAAATGACATCATGCAACTTTTAGCAATTTACATATACCTTCCCCCTTGCCTGCTGGACCAGGAAGTTGTAGGAATCAGAAGCACATGGAGCTCCGACATCATCAAAACAAACAAAAAGTGACATCTGACATGTCTTATGTTCATTGCAAATCAGGAGTTGCAGCTTTGTTGAAAGGACCACACATAAACCCCCTATTCATTACAACGCCTCTTATTTTTTCACACTACGTCTCACTGTGAAGTCAACAGAGATCTCCCAAAGGAAGGCGGACCTTAGGGGCTTGTTCACTGCCACGACTGTATTTGCATATCTCCCATTTGATTGGTAGTCTACCTGAATCTAGACAATCCAACACTTTGATTGGCCCAGAGGCTACATTGAATGTAGACACCAGGCTAATGGGAGAGCTGAACTGTCTACAGTTGAACGTAGACTTTGCACTTCTGTAGACTCCACTTCCGGCAAGGGCGATGAGCAGTAGCGAAGTGCTTTTGATCTTGCACACCATTGGTGGAGAGTCTACATTCAAAAAATGACATCATGCAACTTTTAGCAATTTACATATACCTTCCCCCTTGCCTGCTGGACCAGGAAGTTGTAGGAATCAGAAGCACATGGAGCTCCGACATCATCAAAACAAACAAAAAGTGACATCTGACATGTCTTATGTTCATTGCAAATCAGGAGTTGCAGCTTTGTTGAAAGGACCACACATAAACCCCCTATTCATTACAACGCCTCTTATTTTTTCACACTACGTCTCACTGTGAAGTCAACAGAGATCTCCCAAAGGAAGGCGGACCTTAGGGGCTTGTTCACTGCCACGACTGTATTTGCATATCTCCCATTTGATTGGTAGTCTACCTGAATCTAGACAATCCAACACTTTGATTGGCCCAGAGGCTACATTGAATGTAGACACCAGGCTAATGGGAGAGCTGAACTGTCTACAGTTGAACGTAGACTTTGCACTTCTGTAGACTCCACTTCTGCCAAGGGCGATGAGCAGTAGCGAAGTGCTTTTGATCTTGCACACCATTGGTGGAGAGTCTACATTCAAAAAATGACATCATGCAACTTTTAGCAATTTACATATACCTTCCCCCTTGCCTGCTGGACCAGGAAGTTGTAGGAATCAGAAGCACATGGAGCTCCGACATCATCAAAACAAACAAAAAGTGACATCTGACATGTCTTATGTTCATTGCAAATCAGGAGTTGCAGCTTTGTTGAAAGGACCACACATAAACCCCCTATTCATTACAACGCCTCTTATTTTTTCACACTACGTCTCACTGTGAAGTCAACAGAGATCTCCCAAAGGAAGGCGGACCTTAGGGGCTTGTTCACTGCCACGACTGTATTTGCATATCTCCCATTTGATTGGTAGTCTACCTGAATCTAGACAATCCAACACTTTGATTGGCCCAGAGGCTACATTGAATGTAGACACCAGGCTAATGGGAGAGCTGAACTGTCTACAGTTGAACGTAGACTTTGCACTTCTGTAGACTCCACTTCTGCCAAGGGCGATGAGCAGTAGCGAAGTGCTTTTGATCTTGCACACCATTGGTGGAGAGTCTACATTCAAAAAATGACATCATGCAACTTTTAGCAATTTACATATACCTTCCCCCTTGCCTGCTGGACCAGGAAGTTGTAGGAATCAGAAGCACATGGAGCTCCGACATCATCAAAACAAACAAAAAGTGACATCTGACATGTCTTATGTTCATTGCAAATCAGGAGTTGCAGCTTTGTTGAAAGGACCACACATAAACCCCCTATTCATTACAACGCCTCTTATTTTTTCACACTACGTCTCACTGTGAAGTCAACAGAGATCTCCCAAAGGAAGGCGGACCTTAGGGGCTTGTTCACTGCCACGACTGTATTTGCATATCTCCCATTTGATTGGTAGTCTACCTGAATCTAGACAATCCAACACTTTGATTGGCCCAGAGGCTACATTGAATGTAGACACCAGGCTAATGGGAGAGCTGAACTGTCTACAGTTGAACGTAGACTTTGCACTTCTGTAGACTCCACTTCTGCCAAGGGCGATGAGCAGTAGCGAAGTGCTTTTGATCTTGCACACCATTGGTGGAGAGTCTACATTCAAAAAATGACATCATGCAACTTTTAGCAATTTACATATACCTTCCCCCTTGCCTGCTGGACCAGGAAGTTGTAGGAATCAGAAGCACATGGAGCTCCGACATCATCAAAACAAACAAAAAGTGACATCTGACATGTCTTATGTTCATTGCAAATCAGGAGTTGCAGCTTTGTTGAAAGGACCACACATAAACCCCCTATTCATTACAACGCCTCTTATTTTTTCACACTACGTCTCACTGTGAAGTCAACAGAGATCTCCCAAAGGAAGGCGGACCTTAGGGGCTTGTTCACTGCCACGACTGTATTTGCATATCTCCCATTTGATTGGTAGTCTACCTGAATCTAGACAATCCAACACTTTGATTGGCCCAGAGGCTACATTGAATGTAGACACCAGGCTAATGGGAGAGCTGAACTGTCTACAGTTGAACGTAGACTTTGCACTTCTGTAGACTCCACTTCTGCCAAGGCATTGTGGTCACAGATACAAATATAAATTCCAGATGGGGTTCTGGATCAACGATCATCACTGAAATTGAATCAGTTCTCACTTGTTCCAATATACATGTCCGAAAATCATCCAAATCCAATCATCCTAATCTGTGCATTATTTTTCGAGTACACAAAGACACACAAACACACACACACAGACGCCGGTGAAAACATAACATCTTTGGCGGAGGTAACAAAAGAAACAAATAAATAACAAACTAACAAACAATTGATAACTGGTGGCTTGTCCTGGTTGAGCGGAGGCTTATAAGGGTGAAGGAGAGACACACAAACTGCACTGGTCAGCAGGCTGGTCAGCGGACTGGTCTTACCTTCAAACGCCCGGGCGGCGTCCACCAGGTGGGACCAATCCAGTCCCCCACAGGGTCGGGCAGGGGCATGAGCCCAGCCTCCGCCAGCTTGGCCTTGTCCGCCAGCGAACCGTCCGAGTACCAGAGGTCGTCTGTGGAGACAGGAAGGTCGGAAGGGGTTAAGGGGCGAAGGTCGGAGGTCAGATGAGGGGCAGATGGATAGATTAGTGGAACGACAGGTTGGGCAACAACATATCCCACCAACCCCCCTCTCTTCAGCGCTAGTTCCCCATGATTGCAGACCATTGCTTTTACTGTCTGTCTTTCCTTCTGTCTTTCTCCCTCATTCCTTCCCCCACACACACTTTCATTTCTGTCTTTCCCACACACACACACTTTCATTTCTGTCTTTCCCACACACACACACTTTCATTTCTGTCTTTCCCACACACACACACTTTCATTTCCTTTGTCTCAGCACAACTACACTACTTCTCTCTCACCTTTCAAATGCCAAGCTCCATTTTTTCTCTCTCTCTCTCTCTCTCTCTCTCTCTCTCTCTCTCTCTCTCTCTCTCTCTCTCTCTCTCTCTCTCTCTCTCTCTCTTTCTCCCTCTCCCTCACTCACACACACACACTCACACACACATACACATCAAGGGTCCAGTATTAACATGCAAAGACAGCATAAAGGTCTTCATTGTAATATTCCAGGATTTCTGTATGAAATGGACTACTGTATTCACACACACTCTCTCTTCTTTTGTCTGAGCCTGTGCCTGTGCCTTTGACTTGGCTGTCTGTCTGTGTGTGTGTGTGTGTGTGTGTGTGTGTGTGTGTGTGTGTGTGTGTGTGTGTGTGTGTGTGTATGTGTCTGTGAATTTGACTTGGCTGTGTGTTGTCTGTGTCTTTGACTTGGCTGGGCTCATCTGTGACACCGAAGGGTGAGTGGGGAAACCCAGCGCGTCCCAGGCGAGGCGTAGGGGGCACGCGAGGATATATCTCTTTGTGCCGCCACTTCAAAGTACATTTGCTGAGAAAAGGCTTTTGGATTTGACGTGGCAACTTCACGCGTATGTGCGCTCAAACACACACTTAAATGCGTCTCTGGATAAGGCAGATGGAATACATAAATATATTAGCACAAAGCACAAAGACAGAAATCAAAGAGGAACCGAAAAACGCGCCGACAGAAAGCGACTGATTGTGTCTGTTCTTGTGTCTTTTGTTCTGCCCTCACAAGCCGTGAGACGAATAACAATCATCTAGAGGAAAAGATTCTAGATCTCTCTTTCTTTTCCTTTCTTCCTTTCTTTCTATCTTTTCGTCTGCCGACTGAATCCTGTAACCTCGCACTCAGAGGTGAAGGGGATAAAAAAAACGGAGCTGCTCATTTTTCCTGAATAATAATTACCCGGAATCTCGCCCTAATGGAAACGTCTCGGTGAGAAGAGCCCACCTTTGCCTCCGCCTCGGCATCCCAATGAGGCCTCGCTGATCAGCGTGGACCGGGGCCCGTGACTAAAAGACAGGCAATTACGTGGACACCTATGTCCACCCCGCTTGATTGCACTGAGTGAGGTTAAAAACAAGAGGGCAGAATCCATCCATTCCTCTCATTCTTTCTTTTTTGAAGCCAGACAGAAAAGATCATGGGGACCAATGAAAGAGGGCTCCTTCTGCACGGTGGAGTAGACAGGACTGGCAGCAGTGTGTGTGTGTGTGTGTGTGTGTGTGTGTGTGTGTGTGTGTGTGTGTGTGTGTGTCATGTGATTAGAGAAGAGTTTTTGGTCACGGCTTGTCTAATACACACTGCTGCCTACTCCTCCGCTCCAGGTCAGATAGGGTTACATGAACAGAGAGAAGGAATGAATGAGAGAGAGAGAGAGAAAGAGAGAGAGAGAGAGAGAGAGAGAGAGAGAGAGAGAGAGAGAGAGAAAGAGAGATTCTTATTGTCTTTACACTGTATGCTTTCCTATTTTTTTTTTTGTTTTGTTACATTTTTATGTCCTCTTTTTCATATCTGTCTATCTTTTCCAGTTTTCTCCCAACCCCCTGTCCATCACAGAGCTAGACTGAGAGGGAGCTCATGGACTGGATGTTACACAGATGGATTGAGTTGCGCTCTCTCTCTCTCTCTCTCTCTCTCTCTCTCTCTCTCTCTGTGTTTCTTTATCTCGGTCAGTAATTCATTCACTCCACTGGGCTAACAGAGAAGAGAGGGGAAGCTTGCAGTCTTCTTATGCTAGCAAACAGTCGTGGACTCCTCTCTCCTCTTTCTCTCTGAGCCATCCCTCCATCCCTCTCTCTTTCTGGCATGATTCATGACCCTCTTGTCCAGCGTACTATGTTCTTTTTTTTTTCTTTTCTTCATTTGGATTTTGTTCTGTTTTTTTTTCCAGCTGCAGGACAATGGCAACTAAATATTTCACTGTAAATGCACTATAGCACTATAGCATCTTCACAAGCTTTATTTACCAGTAAAATGTTTTACTGTTACTATGACGACGTAAACAACCTTCATTGTGTTTTTTTCCCACTATATTCTATAGCATACTTTTCTTCCTCTCCCTCTCTCTCTCTCTCTCTCTCCACCATGAGCTTGTGGAAGGTGTTTTGAATAATAGATGATTTCTCTCTCTCTTTCTCTCACTCTCCAGCTCACTCTCACTCCTCTCTCCCTTTTTGACTGTGTGCTAATGAGGTGAAATAAGTAGGTGTGTGTGTGTGTGTGTGTGTGTGTGTGTGTGTGTGTGTGTGTGTGTGTGAGAGAGAGAGAGAGAGAGACAGAAGGTGTTGATTAAATGTAAAATGCACCAAGTAGTGTGCATGAGGGTGTTACTTTTGATGTGAATGCACTGGATCATAGGCTACTCAATATGTGGCTTTGTGAAATGGGTGAATAGAGGTGAGAGGTGTATGTCTGTGTAGAAGCCAGACAGAAACAACCGCAAGGATTATAGTGTGTGTGTGTGTGTGTGTGTGTGTGCGCGCGTGCACATGTTGGTCTTGTGCACAGTGATGGCCCTGTTTAAGTGAGTGTAAGTGTGTGTATGTGTGCAAGCATGGGTACTCCCTCTTCAGCTGTCTGTCAACTATGCCCAGCAACGGTCACCGTTCCAGTGTATGTATCCGTGTGTGTGTGTGTGTGCGCACGTGTGTGTGTGTGTACTCACTCTTGAGCTGTCCGTCGGCCATGCGGAGGGTCATGCGTGGGGGCAGCGTGCTGTGGTAGGGCGCGCCGCTCCCGAACAGGATGTCTGCGGGCAGTGCTTGGTCCAGCATGGAGCTGCGGGAGGAGGCCAGGGAGAGCGCCCTCCGGTGGCTGCTGCACAGGCTCTCGTCCGACAGCGTGCGGTACAGCGAGCGGTGAGGGGACTGGCCCACCGCTGTGGCCTAAAGGACGGAGATGGACATTTACACATGGTCAGATATTAAAAATATAGTTTTATTTGAATCTATTAACAGGAATTTGTTAGATTTTTTTTATTATTATTTATTTATTTATTGAGAGAGAGAGAGAGAGAGGGGGGGGGGAAATGGAGAGGAGGGAGGAGAGATGCAACAGGAGAGTAGATATGGAGAAAGAAAGAGGAGGAGAGAGCGGGCATGGGGGAGGGCGTGGTTCAGACAGTAAGGTTGGGTTACACAGAGAAAGGGAGGAAGAGATGGAGAGAGGTAGAGAGAGAGTGAGGAGGTGTGTGGGGTGGGGTGGAGAGAAGAAACAAAGAGGATGAGAAAGTGTGTGTGTGTGTCTGTGTTTGTGTGTGTGTCTGTGTTTGTGTGTGTGTTTATTTATTTATCTATGTGTGCTCTTCAAACACATTGCATTCTGTGATTTTACATATTTTAAAAATATTTTGTTCACAGCATGATGCACATTTTGGCAAAGCCATTTGCTTTTACACAGCCATGCCAATGAAGCATAGGGAATACAGCTGGACAGAGAGAGAGAGGGGGGGGGGGGTGGAAAGAGAGAGGGGACAGAGGGATGCTGAGGAGAGTGGGAAAAATAAATGGAGAGTGGGAGGGATGGAGGGATGGAGGGTTGGGGGGGGTTGAGAATGTAATCACACATAATCACAGCCATTACTGTATTAGAATAAGCTTAATCTCTTAATCACATTTATTTATGGCCTCCATCCACATTCCTGTCCAGTCCAGACAGACAGAGTGAGAGAATAACAGAGAGAGAGAGAGAGAGAGAGAGAGAGAGAGAGAGAGAGAGAGAAAGAGAACAAAGGGAGGAAGAGAAAGGAGGAGGGAGGCATGGAAAGCATGCAGCATAGCAACATATGCGTTCATTTATGGAGCAGAGTGGAAAAAAAGCCAAACAGAGACAACAGAGATGTAGGAGCCATTGAGGACAAAAGTGAAAGACAGGTGTGGACAGAACAAGCAGAAAGAAACGAAAGAATGAATTCAGGGAAAAAATGAAAAAGGGGGGGGGGGGGGTATAATCTAGAATAAAGACAGGAAGGAACGGGCAGCCACAAAGATATGTGAAAGAAAGAAAGGATGAATTAAAAAAAAAAGAAAAACAATTTGAGGCAGCACAGAGCACAAACACTGCAATTCAAGTATGACTGAAGGGAACCCACATGAAACCAAGGAGGCAGGGAATGAAAGAGAGAGAGAGAGAGAGAGAGAAATAACAACACCAAAGGAAGGAGAGAGAGAAAGGGGGAGCAGAAGGCAGTGAAAGGTGGCGAGAGAGAGAGAGAGAGAGAGAGAGAGAGAGAGAGAGAGAGAGAGAGAGAGACTGTGAGAGAGGGGGCAATAAGTGCTGGGGTGACTCGGTGGGGGGTCGTGGCTATTGAGCGTGACGCTACATGTGAAACCTATTAAGACTGCCCTTCTCTTCATCCATAATTCAGTCTAAACGGTCATAGACCTGATGGGCCACAGGCTAGGGGGTTACCCCCACCCCCCTACACCCCTCCTCTGCAAAGATGTGGGTTATGTCTGTCTGTCTGTGTGGAGGAGGCCGTGCAAGACCATACACTGAGGAAGCAGTGAGCGGGATGGGGGTCGGGATTCCCGCTGCAAAGCATGACCATCGCACACGTCCACACACACACACACACACACACACACACACACACACACACACACACACACACACACACACAGAAAAACACCATTCTTTCTTTCTTGTTTATCTGCCCACCCACAAGCTCTCTCTCTCCCCCTCACTCTCACTCTCTCTCATACACACACACACCACACACACGCCCCAAAAATCACAAATCCACTTTTGAATGGGGTCAAACACTTGGATGTGTGAAGAGCATTTGGTCAGTCTTCTGTTCCTTCAGTTTTCACTGTCTGCACACCGACTTGCTCAACTGTGTGTGTGTGTGTATGTATGTTATGACCCAAACAAACCAGGCATGTTGTCCCAATACTGCAAATCTGGTCTTATGTATGTTTGGCGTCCCGGCCAGCCTACTTACTCATTTATTTATCTGTCTCCTTATATATTGCACACATGCTCTAGTGACCAGGATTTCACTGACCTACATTTGATTTGATCTCTTGCCTCATGTCCTTCAGACTCATTGACTTAGATAGATAGTGCTGAATAGTGCAAGGCACTGATTTTCATTTCTTCTTTTTTTCCATCTCTTTTGGCACCTAGTCCTTCTCCTTGCTGATGCACACATATAGTGCTAAAAATTGGGAGATACTCATAGTAACAATAGTGAATTAATTACAACAATGTATACAACAATAACAGTAGTTTTTTTGTAAATATCACACAGTCCTCCTTGCTGTTGCACACATAGTGTTAAACAGTAAAAGGTACTCATGTTTAATAAATATTATTATTGTAATTTTTTTTTATTTCACACAGTCCTCCTTGCTGTTGCACACAGCGGAGTGTATGCATGTGTAAGCGAAGCGACTGGGCATTATTTATTTATTCACCCGTGGCCCGTGTTTCTACCTCAAAGCCCAGCGGGCATTCCCACGGGAGAGAGAGAGACAGAGGGAGAGAGAGCGGCATGGGTGGGGTGTGGGTGTGTGTGTGGACCCCGGAGCCGTCTGTGGAGTCTTCTGTTACTGCATTACTATGGTGCTGTGACTACTGATATAATGTCTCTGTGTGCGAGTGAGAGGTGACCATATGGACAATGTATAGATTACATACTGTATCTGACTGTCTGTATGTAATTATCATGCCTATACATGGGTCTGTGTTTGTGTGTGTGTGTGTGTGTGTGTGTGTGTGTGTGTGTGTGTGGGCGGTTGAGGTTTTTTTAGATTTAGAGATTATGTTCATTAGTGATGGCAGTGCATCATTTTGTTTCATTATCACGATTCTACTTGATGAAAAACAACCCCTCCGCACCTAACACACACACAAGCACACACACACACGTGCACACACACACAGATACAAAAGCGAACACCCTCTGGCCCAAACTAGCGTGCAGGACAGGTTTGCGTGAGTGTGTGTCCAGTCTCCTGCTTTCCCATCAGTGTTTGGTGCGACTGGCGCTGACGGACACAGGAGCACCAGAATGGCCGTCTGACAGCTTTTCGGATGACATCCATTTGCACCTGTCTGTTCTTGCTAATTTATTTCCCGTCCCCCATTGCCCCCCCCCCACTTCACACACACACACACACACACACACACACACACACACACACACACACACACTCCCTTTCCTTCCTCTACCATACCCCCCCATCCCTCTTTGTTCCTTTTAGTCAGCCACTAACGCCGGATGCAGCTAATTAAGAGTGAAAACAGACAGCCAGACGCTAGCCGCCCCAGCCCGCCACGCTTTTAATATGAAAATGCTAAATTAACCTTTTGACTGGCAAAGCGAGCGTTGCTATGGTAAAGGTTAGAGTGTGTGGAGTGCCAACGCAACCCCCCACCCCCACCATCACCATCACCACCAAAACCCCCACTCCTCTACCCCACAGCGGGCTCTATTTGTGGTTCTGGAGCGAGGGATGTAAAGTAGAGAGCGTGATGGAGAGAAGGAGGGAGATGGAAGGAGAGAGCCAAAAAAAGAGAAAAAAAACAAAGAGAGTGGAAAATCAAGGGAGGGATGTAAGAAGAAAAAGGCAAATAGAGCAAGAGGGGAGAGAGAGAGAGAGAGAGAGAGAGAGAGAGAGAGAGAGAGAGAGAGAGAGAGAGAGAGAGAGAGAAATACAGGGGAAATTGAGAATAGAGAACAAGAGAGAGAAAGAGAGGGAGAGAGTGGCAGAAAGAGAAGCAGAGGGAAAGAAAGGCAAAGAAAAAGTGTGAACAAAAGGAGAGAGAGAAGCAGAGAGAGAGAGAGAGAGAGAGAGAGAGAGAGAATAAAAAGAGAGCGACAGAGAGCAGCTTGTGGGTTAATGTCGTGCTGCTCTGAGATTAGGGAGGTGCGGCAGACAGATGTCGAAGTGAGAGACAGAGAGAGGGTGAAGCATCTGAAGGGAACGACAGTCCTTACCACCCCCCCCCCCCCCAAAAAAATAAATAAAAACTATCCCCCTACGCTCATGCCAGTTTCCAGTGTTGAAGAGAGGAATGATTAAAAGCAACAAAGCCCAGCTGTTCCTAACAAAGACATGAGAGACACGTAGATGCAGCACTATGAAGCTTTCGCTTGAAAACTAGCAATTAACCATGCCCAGAATAAGGCATCAAAACTACTCACAACTCTTAACTCCAGCCTCTAGCTGGACCCATAAAAATGGCTAACCGCTACCATGCTAACTTGTGTCCTTGAGTGACGCATTGGGCATGTCATACTAAAAAAAAAACCCCAAAAAACAACAACAACAACAACAAAAAAAACAGACAAACTTCCTTACAGGTTGGTATGAGTCATATCAGAAAAGAGCACAGTGCACAGCTGGCAATACATGCCCACTTTTCAACACTGAACAATACAAGAACACTCCATGCAGAATGGCATTTAGAACCAAGGTTGACCATTCTACTGCGTGTGTGTGTGTGTGTGTGTGTGTGTGTGTGTGTGGTGTGTGTATGTGTGTGTGTGTATGTGTGTGTGTGTGTGTGTGTGTGTGTGTGTGTGTGTGTGTGTGCGCATGTCTCTGTGTGTGTGTGTGTATGTGTGTGTGTGTGTGTGTGTGTGTGTGTGTGTGTGTGTGTGTGTGTGTGTGTGTGTGTGTGTGTGTGTGTGTGTATGTTGATGTGTGTAACCAAGGACGAGCCCAACAATCCAATAGCCGGCTGCCCTGTCAGGCAGGCAGATAGGCAGGCAGGCAGGCCCCAGCACTAGTGTGGACACAAAGACTACTCCAGAGAGCCGGCCGGGACTGGAAAGGGCATATCTGTGATTAAGGGACAACAGAAAGAATGGAGGAGAGGAGAGGACAAGAGAACAACAGACGGGAGATGGAATGTTGCAGGAGCGAAGAGAGACAGAGAGAGAGAGAGAGAGAGAGAGAGAGAGTAAAAAAAGAAGAGAAAGACAAATTGAGAGAGAGAGGAGGAAGAAAGAGAATGGAAGGACAGGGGAAGGTCAAAGTGATTCATGGCTACAGTGATGTATCGACATAAAATGCTTGGGGAGCGAGACACAGAATGGCGTGAACTTGGGCAGAGGAGAGGAGGGAGGGAAAGAGAGAGAGACTGATTGGAACGGACAGAGAAAGGATGAAGAAGCAGTAGAGAGCACACAAGCTTGATGCTCTGACCCACAGGATGAGGAGAGAAGGACAAGAGAGGGGAAAAAGAGAGGAGAAGAACTCAAGTGACTGGGAGAAGAAAGGGGAGAAGGAGAGATGAGAAGAAAGAAGAGAAGAAGGGATGAGAGGAGAGAAGAGGAAAGGACAGGGGAGAGGAGTGGGGAGGAGAAGAGGAGAGATGAGAAAAAAGGATAGAAAAGAAGAGAGGAGGAGAGGAAAGGGGAGAGGAAAGGAGAGGGGGAGGAGAGGAGGGATGAGAAGAAAGGAGAGAAATGGATAGGAGATGAGGAAAAGAGGGGAGAATGGAGGGGAGAAACAATGAAAGAGGAGAGAGGAGGGGAGAGGAGAAAAAATTACATGGAGGAGGAGAGGAGAGGAGAGGAGAAGAGAGCATTGTAGAGGAGAGGAGAGGAGAGGAGAGGAGAAGAGAGAAGGGCAGGCTCACCTTGGCTCTCCCCGTGCCTGGGCCTGTGGGGCTGTCGGGCAGAAGCAGGCGCAGGAACTCCTCCTTGGAGAGGTGCTGCTTCCCGTCTGGAGCCACCGCTGCTGTGCACGCAGGGTCAGTCAGATACATCCTCCTGAGAGAGGGGGAGAGAGAGAGAGAGAGAGAGAGAGAGAGAGAGAGAGAGAGAGAGAGAGAGAGAGAGTAAAAAAGAGATAAAAGAAAGTGAAAAATATAAGAAGAAAAGGAAAGAGTAGATGAAGGGGAAAAAGAGAGAGTGGAAGAAAAAAAAGAAAGATTAGCACATGTAAGTCAGGTGAACATGTCCACATCAGGTGACACAGGGGCATACAGTCTCAGAGCGGGGTGGGGTGGGGGGTGCCAAGGCTTTGGGCCGCATCGGTCGCAGGGGTGGGGGGGGGAGTCGACAAGCAGCAAAAGGCAAATTGCAGATCTGTTATAGTGTGTGCGTGTGTGTGTGTGTGTGTGTGTGTGTTGGGGGTGGGGGGAGAGTGGGAATGGGGATCAAACGGGGGGGGGGGGGCAAACCAGCAGCAGCAACAGCAGTGCGGGTAGTGGAGGGATGGGGGGAGGGACACAGGGCAGGTTCATCCGGCCCCCTCCCCTGAGTGCCAGAGGAGAGCGACACGACAGGCTGCTTCCACATCCACATCCAAGCTCTCTCTCTCTCTCTCTCTCTCTCGCCGAGCGTGACGGACATACGCACGGACACACAGACGCACGGACGCACACAGGCACGCAGCCAAGCACACACGGGGAACTCTGGGACACTTGTCACCAGGAAGGCAGGGAGGAAGTGAGGTGTAACAGGAAGTGAGACAGAGCGAGAGAGAGAATGAGAGAGAGAGAGAGAGAGAGAGAGAGAGAGAGAGAGAGAGAGAGAGAGAGAGGTATGGCAGTAAAAAGAAGGATGAAAGCAGCAGCCAGAGAGAGGGATAGATGGATAGATGGATAGATGGATAGATGGATAGACAGACAGACAGATAGATAGATAGATAGATAGATAGATAGATAGATAGATAGATAGATAGATAGATAGATAGATAGAAAGAAAGAATAGCAGTCAGAGTGCAGGCAGTGACAGATAGAGAGGGGGATAGAGAGCGATAGAGGGATGAAGCTACATGGCGGAGGTGGAGGGGAAAAAAAGGAGGTGTAACACTTGGAACTCCAGTACCTGGCCTTCTGCAACAGTGCCTTAAGGAGCAACGACACTAAGCCATCGGTCGGACTGAAACATGGAGAAGCCAAAAAACAAAAGAAAAGAAAAAGAAAACAAAGCAAAGGAAAAATAAGCATGGAACAAGAACGCAATCTGCAAATGGGTGGCCTGACCTGCTGCCAAACCATCTCAGCAGTGTCTGGGTGTCGTTTAGCCTTTAATAAGCAATGATGGAGCAATAATAATGACAAGAAATGAATACATTAGTACTGATGGTTGATTAGATTCCTTTTGACTGGGAATGATTGACATGAACATAATATAAACAGAAAATCTCGGTTGGAAAGCAAAAAGCAAAAACAAACAAATGACATTGTAATAGAATATTGAAGTCAATAAATCATCTATAATGTCCTTAAGCTTCTGCCATTGATTAGCTTAGCTTTGCTTGTGAAGATGATTGACATGAATGATTGACCTACAGTATGTGAAATAAACAGATTATATGACATCACAACAGAATAAAAGACAAACAAGCGGCAATGGCAGCCATGATATTCTCTAGCAGTGATGAGTTTGGTCTTGATTGCAAAGATGATGAGCATGAAAAACAGCAAAATGGAAACTTGTAGCAAACACAGCAGCACACAAGGCTAACTCGAGTTAACAGTGACTCATTTACAGGCTAACAGGGTTGTCAGTTATTGCCAAGTCATGATAAGTACCATGACATTTTTTATTAGTGCCAAGTCATGATAAGTAACATGTGACATTTGGAAGTCAGTGGAGCCATAGAGCTCAGGGAGATGAAAAGGCCAAGGGTCGGCCAAGTGACCAATCAGAGCGGAGAGACTGCGATTGGGGGCAAGACACAGACGCGCTGTCAGACGCCATCAGGGTCAAGGAGAGAGAGGCACAAACGGCCACTGACAGCTGTCAACCACGGCCGTGCCTAACAGAAGCTGGCGGCATCTTTGATTCATTGTAGACATGCGTAGGCAAACGTATGCATGTGTAAACACACACACACACACACACACACACACACACAGCTACTTACTACATACAGCATCCTACACACGTATGTAGTCATGACAAAAGCTGACTGTACAGAACATGCATAGAGAGTCTGTCACGCAAACAAGACTGCACTACAGCACACTTGTATTCACAGGCAGAGATTGCATGGAGATACCACACACTCACACTCACACACACACACACACACACTTCTGACAAACTTCTGCAAAACCTAGCAGCAAGTGTCTCAGCCAAGTTTGGAAATACTGTCTTAGTACACATGCATAGACAACCAACGCATGCATACATAAATGTTGAAAGAGTCGTCTCTCTTCCAAACCTCGCACCTAACCTATGAACCATTCATTCAACTACCCTACACCCCCTGTGCAAGTGCACACACACACACACACACACACACACACACACACACACACACAGGCACACAGACACACACAAACACACACACACAGCCCTGCCCCCTCCCCAGTGCTCACCTGGCCTGCTCCTGGTCCAGAGTGAGGGCCTCGTGGGCCTTCTTCCAGCTCATGAGGTACTTGTCCCTCTGGAGCTGGGCGAGCTGGCTGCTGTACGGGTACTGTGGGTGGTGGTGGGTGCCCCCGTGGGCGTCTGGGCCCGGCGCCGTGGGAGAGATGATGTAGAGCTTGGAGGAGGAAGAGGAGGAGTCTATGGAGCCGCCACCACCACCGCCTCCGCTCTTGAGCCCACGCTCCGACGGACTGCCCGAGTGTCGAGAACCACTGAGAGAGAGAGATGGAGAGAAGGAGGGAGAGATGGAGAGAGACAGAGAGAGGGGGGGGAGGAGAGAGAGAAAGATATGGGGTCCATTATGGGAGAGAAGAGAGAAGGAGAGAGAAGGAGAGAGAAGAGAAAAAGGAGAAGGAGAGAATGGTTAATATTGTGTTGTTAAATGCAACTTCTGGGGGTTCTTACACAGTTCTGGGAGGGAAAGAGACAGAGAAAGAGAGGGAATACATTATACAAACAAACTAAAACAACCTCTAACTCTTCCACTTTCAAAACTGGCCACAAGATTAATAAATGCAAAAAAACAAAAACAAAAACAAAAAAAGAGAGCATATGCAAAGAAGAGAAGAGACAGACGGACAGAGGAAAAAAAAAAAGAAAAAAGGAAAAAAAAAGCAGGGAATGACTAAATTGAATTTAGCCCCACATAATCAGTGGCATTATTGCATTAGAGTCAATCTAATCCCTCATGCCTGTTCAGCTCCCTCCCTCCCTCCCTCCGCTGCTGCCAACTGGCCACTTCACGGCTGACCTCTCGCTCATGTGCACCGCTACCGCCCTAATAAACTCAACAGGCCATCAACAACACACACACACACACACACACACACCTCTACCGCCCTAATAAACTCAACCGCCCATCAACAGCCCCCCCCCCCCCCCCCCCAACACACACCCTCAGCACAACACAGCAGGAGCGTTGTTTTTGGTTGTTGTTGTTTGTTTGTTTTTTTATTTGTTTTTTGAATTACAACAAAAAACTAAATAAAGTAGAAAAGCACTCAGAGAGCGCAGACCTCCGCCAAGGCAATGTGGTCACAGACACAATATAAATTCCAGATGGTGTTCTGGATCACCGATCGCCATCAAAATTAAATCACTTCTTACAATACACACTTTGTCTGAAAATGTCATCAAAATCTGTGCAGCACTTTTTGAGTTATGTTGACCACAGACAGACAGACACTGATGAATGTATAACCTCCTTGGTGGAGGTATTGAGACACAATAAACATAATTGTAGCATAAAATCTAAAAAAATGTAGAAACAAACTATGAAAAAAAACATCTGTAGTTTTCAAGTAATGTCAAAACGTCTATCTGGCAACTGTACCATGTTCCAATATCTACAAAGGTAAGCAGTCAGGCAAATGAGCCATCTTGCAATACCACTTTTTAACCACATGTGGCGCTGTATTAAATCCAATGCATGTCAATTGGAAGAGTGCCATGTGAAGTGAGGGGTTTGTCTTGTCAAACGTCTGGGTTTTGCAAAACAAAGTGACTTGGACTGAGCTGTAGACAAATGACACAGACTCAAGCCCAGGGTCGGAGCATGCAGTGCTTGAGAAGCCTTGTGAGAGGAGAAGGGTGTAATTTGATTGTCCGTCCAGTTCAAACATCAACCATTTGTTTTCCAAGAATGCGGACTGATCCTTTAATTCAACATTCCCCTTGGAGAACTCCTGGACTGATCCTTTAATTCAACATTCCCCTTGGAGAACTCCTGGACTGACATCACCAACTACAGACCAAGACCGGTTCACACCCTTCCAGCTGCATACACGTACCATCCAACCACGCGCGCGCACACACACACACACACACACACACAGACACACACACAGACACACACACACAGACACACACAGACACAGACACAGACACACACACACACACAGACACACACACAGACACAGACACAGACACAGACACAGACACAGACACAGACACAGACACAGACACAGACACACACACACACACACTAAAGGGCTTCTGGATCTGACGCTGACCCAGTTTGGTCCGCTTGTGTCGGTCATGCGTGTGTTACTTTCTCTGTTGTACTCCGACTGTGTTAGGCTCAAGCTGTTCCTCCAGCCCTGGCCACAGCCAACCAAAACAGAGAGGAGAGTGATGGTCAAAACAAGAGGACGGGTCTGGAGAAAGGGGAAAAAAATGGCCGTGGCCAACCCTCAGGGATGCACACACACACAGTCCTGGCCCGAGAAAACAGATGGGGAAAGGCAAAGACGAATAATTGTGTGTCTGTGTGTGTGCGTGTGCGTGTGCGTGTGTGTGTGGGTGTGTATGAGTGTATGTGTGTGAGTGTGAGACACAGAGAGAGAGAGAGAGAGAGAGAGAGAGAGAGAGAGAGAGGGAAAGAGAGTGAAAGAGAGAGAGAAGGGAAATGCTATGAGCCAGGAGTTGTGTTGGTTTGATTCTGTGTGAGTGAGTGAGTGAGTGAGTGAGTGAGTGAGTGAGAGAGAGAGAGAGAGAGAGAGAGACTGAGTGTGTGAAATCAGTGCCATGTTTTAGTTGCTGTCAACACTGCCCCATTGCCCACTGTAGGGCACATTGAGTACAAGTCTGAAACAAAGGCCTGCATGGGTAGAGCAGGCCAAGGGCTTCACTGGTTACTGTGTGCCCAGATAGAGGGATGGAGGGAGGGAGGGAGGGAGAGATGGAGAGAGAGAGAGAGGGGCGGGAGAAAAGGGAGAGGGAGAGGGCAGAGGAGGAAGAAACGGATAGAGAAAGAGTTGAGAAAGAGAAGGATAAAGAGAACGAGAGAGACAGAGAGAGAGAGAGAGGAGGGGGAATAGAGAGCGATAAAGAGGAACACAGT
>JAODXP020000033.1:9278544-9288544 GCA_027497455.2 Sardinella longiceps | reverse complement strand
TTTTAACAGAGCACCAGGTGCTCATTTCGTCTCTCTTTTTCTTTCTCTCTCTCTCTCTCTCTTTCTTCCTCCCTCCTTTCTGCGACACCTTCACCTGGACAGGAAAGAAACATCCTCCAGAGTGCCTGATGCAACTTTCTTTTTCCTTTGCATCTCCTTTCCTCCCCCTCTCTTTATCAGTTCAGTTCATTCAACCAGTTCATTCAAGAAAGATCTATTGGCATGAACGTTTTGATAACATTATGCTCATTGCGTAAGGGTATACACACACAGGCATATATATTCACATATGCAAGTAAACTCACACAAAGAGAGTTAAGCTACACATACTTTATCCCCCCCCTCCTCCCTCCCCTCCCCTCTGCTCACCTGGACAAAGAGGAGATCTCGCTCAGGTCCCCGGTGCTGCCGTCCGTCACGTGGCCCGTTGATGCCGCACTGGGGGTGTGCGGGTACCCCTGGGGCGGGAGGTACAGCTTGCCCCCGTCCTCATCCTCTCCCTCACCTTCCTCTGGATACTCCATGGTCCAGGGCAGGCCACCTCCTCTGGGTGCTCCACAGACTCCTCCACCCACCCCAGACAATGGGAGCGGTGGTGGTGGCGGTGGGGGCATGCATGGGGCCGTGTCGATGCCACTGTCGGTGGAGGCGCCCTTGATGTAGGTGAGGCCCAGGGACTCGGGGTCCATGGGGTCGGCCGAGCCAAAGCGTTTGCCCACCCCGCCGCTGCCGCCGTCGCTGCTGCTGGCGCTGGAGGCGTTGCTGGAGAGCGTGTTGCTACTGGAGTGGCTGGAGCAGTGGCTGGGGCAGCTCTTATCTCGCACCTGACAAAGGACGCATTTACAGCATGTTATTACATGTATCTAGCTGATGGAGAAATTACTAAATTTTATTATTATTAGGTTATAGGCCACTATTACATGTATCTACCTGATGGAGAAATGCATTATACATTGTTATTATTATGTTATAAGCTAATCATTCTCATCTGTAGTGTGTGTTATTAATGTGTTATTAAGTAATCATCTACCATCATGTCATGCAATAGTATATTGTACTATTGTCACACTATATCAGATGGTTCAAGTGCATATGTCAACACCACGGCATTAGTCAAACTATCATCTGTGATAGGAGCTTTTATGACTTGTCACGATGATATCACTGCGCAATCTTTTTCCTGGTAGCATCACATTTAGTAGCAGGCGTCATATAAATATGACAATATAATATGCATTAGCCTAGAGCTACATGGCAAATAAATATAAAAAGAAGAGTTATATGGGCAATATTACAGGACAGCGTACAACTAATGTGACAGCGAATGACTTTCACTGGCATTTGTTCAGTTAGTTTTCCCTACACTAGGGATACGATCTGATGTGAGCTGAGGCTTTTAAATGACTTTATGTTTGCTAACCAAGCAGTGAGCAAACATAAAACCAACACATTTGCATTCATTACTATAAAATTTTATATTTTTTCCCCCACAATGAGATTAAAATGCATTTATGTTAATGTCCCGCCACACTTGGCCTGTGAAAGAAGTGGTAAAATTCATTTCCAAGATGAAACGGGCGACAAATCCACTTACGAAAATCATGTCCGTGACATTCATTAAAGCAAATAACATCAAAGCAGGAGAGAAAGAAACAAGGCCTATATCGTATGACAACACAATAACGGCCTAGTCACAACGACCGAGTCACATTACAATCAGCCAAGCAACACTTCTCGAGTGTGACATCTTAACATCAGCCCAAAATTAAAGTAGGGCACTACAGAGAGCTATTAGATGATGCGCGCACACACACACACACACACACACACACACAGAATGCGCAAACACACACACACAGACAAACACACACACACACAGACAAACACAGAATGCGCAAACACGCATACACACATACAGAATGCCCGCACACACAAGCACAGAATGCACACGCACACACACAAACCAAATAACAAATAGGTCTTCTTCATAGAAACAGAACAAAGGCCATTAGGAAAAAAATGGTGCTAAGCCCAAAACAGGCCCCCCCTGCGGCTGGTATTAAGGACCTCGTGTAATATTGTGAAATTTACGAGCGGCCGGGGAAATGCCTTCGCCTCTTATTAGACTCTGCAGATGAGGCAATAATGCGGAAGGCTAGGGGTGGCTATGGCAACCATTGTGAGAACAAGAGAAAGGGGGGAGAGAGAGAGAGAGAGAGAGAGAGAGAGAGAGAGAGAGAGAGAGAGAGAGAGAGAGAGAGAGAGAGAGACTCTAGATGTGTCTGTAAAGAGAGTAAACACGGGGAGGCAGGGAGGGAGGGTCGGTGAATGTGAGCACATGGGCAATAGTTTGCCCCCAACAAGGACGGGGTGACCTTCACAAGTAGGCCAGGCCAGCCGAGTAGGCAGTGGATGATGAAGCGATTTTCTGAGAGTCTGTATATGTGTGTGTCTGTGTGTGTTTGCTTGTCTGCGCTTCAGAGAATATGAAACATTTGTGTGTGTGTGTATTTGTTTCAAGGTACATATGATTAGTGTGTGTGATACATATGATTAGTCTGTGTGATAAAGCGTGCATGTGTGAGTTATTTTGTTATGTCTATATACATGTGTGTGTGTGTGTGTGTGTGTGTGTGTGTGTGTGTGTGTGTGTGTGTGTGTGTGTGTAACAATACCCTTTCTCTTAAGTGTGTGCATGTAGAGAAAGGAGAGAGAGAGAGAGAGAGAGAGAGAGAGGAAGAGAAAAATGACACAGATCAAAGGGGAGCTCATTACCCCACATCCTTGTGGTGCCTTTTAATGTATGTGCACGTCAAATAGCGTCTGCACGCGAATAGCACAGCGACCCCCGACCCTACCAACCCCCCAACTTCACGCCGTGCCACCTGAGCCTCCGCCGCCCCTGCATTCCACGCCCAGACCGCCCGCCGGTGACTCGAAAGCCCACGCCGGGGACGGGTACCTCCCGTATACAGACACTCGTGACAGGTAACCAGACCCTCTGGGAACGACAAAGTGGGTCAGCGCTATCAGAGCGGCCACTTTCTCTCTCTCTCTCGGAGCTTGTTTCGCTAGCCTGGCATGGAGCACCAGCCAGCTCAATTAACATGACATACAGCACACGTCTGAGTTTGTGTGTCTGTGTGTGTTGGATCCTCGAAGGGGGATTGGGAAACACTGATGGTAGTTTCAATGAATTAATTACATGGTTTTTGTAGGTTGGACTCTCATAGTGAACAAACTGTGTGTGTGTGTGTGTGTGTGTGGTGTGTGTGTGTGTGTGTGTGTGTGTGTGTGTGTGTGTGTGTGTGTGTGTGTGTGTGTGTGTGTGTGTGTGTGTGTGTGTGTGTGTGTGTGTGTGTCTGTGTCTGTGTGAACACACAATCGTATAGTTCCAATGAATGAATGCAAAAATATAATTTACAATCCCCCACAGCCCTTTGCTGCCTGTCAAAGACTATTGTAGAGGACATTTTAATATCAACCCCTTGGGCCATTCTGCACTCAATTGAAGCCATTCTATGCCAATTCAAGCAAAAGGCATTTAGATCTGGCGCGCCTCCATGACAGGAAAATTGAGCAATATCCACATCAGTTAGGTGTGTAACCTTAAGCTAGGAAGTTCTTTTCACTAAAGAATAGAATTGAGTCTATTGCGTTCCTCTGGTTCCTTTGAGGTAGTTGTATTGTTCCGGTGTTCTATTGTTTCTTGCTTTGACTTAGCAGGTCAGCTATTGTTCTTGTGCTGACCTCCGTCTAACTCAGAGATGGGTAGCCTACCGAGAGGCTTGTGTTCATTTCGCTTTCCGACAGGTGTCAAAGGGCAGCCATTAAGTATTAAAATTATGTGTTTTTCTTCAGAATTGATAAATGAACCATGAAAAGAGACAAAAAACCAACAAAAACTGTCAACGTGAGGTGATTTAGAGTCAATAAATTCAAATTTTTGCGGATTCTTCTGCCACAGCATTGAATGGATGGGGGTTTGGTCATTTTTGACACGTTTACTTACTCTGGGGAATTTCCTGGAGGACTCTTTGCCGCCCTGCCTCTGGAGCCCGGGGTTCAGGATCTTGGTGGAGGGGAGGTGCCACTTGGCCTCTGGAGGAGAGAAAGAAAGAGAAAGAGAAAGAGAAAGAGAGAGAGAGAGAGAGAGAGAGAGAGAGAGAGAGAGAGAGATCATCAATCTTCATCTGTCCCCTTAGAGAGCACCGCCTTTCACTGTCTGATTTATGACTCCCCGAGGACCGTGACCAACCAGCCATGTTCCGCCATGCTCAAAAATAAATAAAATGTTATTGCAATGACAAATTTATGACTCGTATTACATCAATTGTGCGTGTTACGGAGATAGAGGATTACTGTTGTGGACTGCTCTTTTGTGCTACACAGCTGTGTGTGTGTGTGTGTGTGTGTGTGTGTGTGTGTGTGTGTGTGTGTGTGTGTGTGTGTGTGTGTGTGTGTGTGTGTGTGTGTGTGTATTTATTTGGTATGCCTGGATGCCCTCTAAATGCCTTAACTCACATTACATGCATTCATATAACATTTCACAATTATCTTTACTATTTTATGCTTCTATATCAATGAAGCATTCTGGAGTGGGATAGGGGTTTATGTCATTCCAGAGCAAGGGTGTTTTATTTGTGGTGTTGATTTGTGAAGCTTTTTAACCTGTGCTTTGGACAAACAAGAGCACAAACAGAGGAAATGAGCGAAGAAGGGCCTGAAGGAAGTGGTGGAAATGGGAGATTTCCTAACGCTTTGCCCTACACTACCCTCCTGATCTCAGAGCCCCTGGGCAGTCAGTCACACACGCACTACACCACCCATGGGCCCTGTGGGCATATGGGCCCATTCATGGTTAGGGGTGCTGACTAACCCTTAGGAATGTAAACAAGGTGGCGGCTAGTTCATTAGAGAGAGGGAGAAAGACTCCTAGAACCCAAATGAAAAGGACATAGAAGAATGGAAGAAGAGAGAGGGGGATAGAAAGAGAGAGAGATGGTATCTCCAAAGGAGAACAACTAAAGGCGAGGTCAGCCATGACTCAGGAGCGCTTGGGTGGACTAGGACTGAGGGGAGGTGTGGGTGGATGGGGGGATTGATTGACAGAAGCCTAATCCTATTACTCACGCCTAACTTACTTCCAGCCCCTGAGGTCCACCTTAGAGTCACAGTCTTTTTTTGGTGATGAATTGCAAAGCTACACAAAGGGGGTGGAGGGAGGGCTGAAGAAGTTCAGAGGGCGACAGAATGGAGGAGAAGAGGTGATAAGGAGAATTTTATTGTCCCGCTTTCTGCTGCAGGCACCTTGAGGTGCACCTCACAGTGTAAGAAATGAGATCTAGTTGCAAGATACATACCCTCTCCCCCCACCACCACCGTACCTTTCTGTAAAAAAAACCTTAGAAGTGGCTTTGGATAAAAGTGTTCGCTAAATGGAAACGAAATGTAAATGTATATGGTTTTGTATGTCGTGGCTGCATACAGACAGAGAGACTTACATCTCTCTTCATCTTTCACTTCCTACATGCAGACAAACATAGCAACATTTGAAAGGAGTAGATCTATGTCTGTATACAAAAAAAAAACACTGAAAAAAAAGAAAGAAAAGATTTCATTAAAGTCTGATGAGGCATGTGTTCTGTGCTATGGACACAGACAGACACAGAGACGTCCATATTTCACTTTCTGGATGCAGACAAAATGTTTGTTTAAAAAAGAAAAGAAAAAAAAGAAAAGTAAAGCAAAGGTTTGCTGAAAGAGGGCCAGAGGGTGCCAGTGTGCTCTACTCACCAGCAGACCTGGTCCTCTCCAGTTTGGGCTCTCTCCTCGGCCACACTCCCCTCCTTCTCCTCCAGCTGGTCATGAAGGGCCGGGGACTGGCTCCTATACACATACAGGACACACAAACACCAAGAAATAAACATATAAACAAATACATAAAGAAAGAAAGAAAGAAAGAAAGAAAGAACGAAGAAACAGAAAAACAAACAAACTAGACAGGACTTTTACAAAGTCAGTTTGAGTAAGACAACTGAGTCAATGCCAAAGTGTTGCATGATGGCTGGAAGTACAAGAAGCTGAGAGTTCATACAAAGATTTATGACATAGAAACAGCAGTATAAATACAAATAAATATGTAAGTACATAAATAAAAAGAGGAACTAAACTAGACTAGACTGCAAAACGTCAGTTTGAATAAGTCAACTGAGCCCCAGATGCATGATGGAGCTATCTGGGGTTTGTTTTTCCACCCTGGTTTTAATTGCCGAGACGCGTTCATGTTTAATCACAGAGACCATATGCATGTATAATGTACACCACCACTGCCGCCATCGCTGCTGCCTCCACCGCCATCGCCCATCCAACCCCATTCTGACAATCTGTTAGGACGTGCTCACAAGCTCGCAAGAACACCACTGACCTAAATGCGTTCAAGGTTTTCCCAGCATTTATGTGTGTACGTGAGTCAGTATGTGTGTGTGTGTGTGTGTGTGTGTGTGTGTGTGTGTGTGTGTGTGTGTGTGTGTGTGTGTGTGTGTGTGTATGTATGTTTGTGTGTGTGTGTATGTGTGTGTGTGTGTATATGTGTGTGTGTGTGTATATGTGTGTGTGTGTGTGTGTGTGTGTGTGTGTGTGTGTGTGTGTGTGTGTGTGTGTGTGTGTGTGTGTGTGTGTTCTTTTTCCTCCATCTGCATTCAGTCTGCAAGCCTAGGATGACACATGGGCGAACTGGCCGGGAGTGTACTTTGAGAAGCCTCTTGGTCACAAGGTTAAACACAATCTGTAATTGTATACAGGCAAACTAAATGGGGAGGAAAGTGGAGGGAGAAAAAAATAAAACTAAAAAACAGAGTTGCAAAACAGCAGTGATTCTGCTTGTAACCGGCACTTTAACGCGCTGCCAGTCCCTGGGAGAAGAGAGAGAGACGCAATGGCGCTTTCCGCCCCAAACTTGGCCCTTAGTGTCTCTTGCGGACTTGTGACAAGTCACCGCATGTACGGCATTGTATTCCGCCGTGGCACACACACACACACACACACACACACACACAAACACACCAACCCCACAGCCCCCCAGGAACGCAAAGTGAGTGTCACATTATACAAGGCCAGTCAGCGCATGCTGCAGTGACCATGTGAGACAGCTTGTGTGTGTGTGTGTTTGTGTCTGTGTGGGAGTAAGAGAGAGAGAGAGTGTGTGTGTGTGTGTGTGCGCGTGTGTATGAAGGAGTGAGTAAGAGATAGTGTGTGTGTGTGTGTGTGTGTGTGTGTGTGTGTGTGTGTGCGCGTGTGTGTGAAAGGGGTGTAATCAGACCTATCCACACATACCCCACATGTGCGTGCACACACACACACAAACACACACACACACACACACACACACACACACACACACACACACACACACAGAGTGTCTCTGCTGCTTGTTAGCTAAACTGACTAGCCCCTGACTCATAGAGAATCATAGAGGTGCCTATAGACAGATAGATAGAGAGTGAGAGAGAGAGAGAGAGAGAGAGAGAGAGAGAATAGTGCTAGAAACATGTTATAGTGCTAGAAACATGGAGTAGAGAGGGGAAACAAATCCACTCTATCCCACATTACAGAGAACTTTGTGTTCCTTCAATTAAAAACCCCCAAGTTAAATGTGGAAGAGATTCGGGGGAATCATTGTATTATTTAAAGAAAATCTTACAAATTACATCTTCCCTGTTAAGAAAGGGAAATCCCATATATGGATCAAATTAAAAAAAGAGCTCACTTCCTCAGATCTTGACATATATCTTTGTGCGATCTATATACCCCCAAATGAATCTCCTTACTATTCAGATGAAATCTTCCAAACTCTACAATTAGAAATCATACAGTTTCAATCACAAGGATCTATATTACTTATGGGAGATATGAATGCAAGAACTGGCAGAGAAATAGATTACATCGAATCAAGGGGATATGCATATGTTTCTGACGTACAAATCAATAAGAATATACAATTTGAAAAACCACGTCAGAACAATGATAATATTGTGAACAAAAACGGAAAACAGTTGATACATCTATGCAAAAGCCTGGGTCTCTTCATCGCCAATGGTAGAATAAAGGGTGACTCTCTGGGTAGATCTACCTACTGCTCCCAACTTGGTTGCAGTGTTGTAGACTACGTGGTCACGGACATAGAATCTAGTAACATCAACTATTTCATGGTAATGCCACAAATTCCGCTCTCAGACCATAGTCACATAACCCTAAGTTTAAAAAAGAACAATAACTCTGGAATATCCCCCCAAAATAAAACCAAGCTATGTCCTTTGTCAACGCAATTTTACTGGGAAGAAAATAGTGTACAACAATTTCAGACTGAACTAAATAGTATTGAAACTGAAGATTTGCTATACACATTTCTATTTACAAAATTTACACAAGACAGAGAGGGTATAACTATAGCAACCGAAAACCTAACAGAAATCTTTACCTCTGTGGCAAAAAAAACACTAAAGATTAAAAAAGGAAGAAAACATTCACTACAGAAGTAAAGAATAAGTGGTTTGATAAAGATTGTCAAATTTTAAAAACACAATTAAGAGTACTATCAAATAAAAAACATAGAGATCCCAAAGACCAAAACACACGCTCAATATACCATCATACTCTCACCAAATACAAATCACTACTAAAGCAGAAAAAGGCAATATATATGAAAGATAAATTACAAAATATTGAGGATGCAGTAGACCAGAACTATTTCTGGGACCTGTGGAACAAAATTGAAATGTCCAAAAAAACAAAACAGATTCCGTTATGTGATGAAAAAATCTGGACAGAGCATTTTGAACACCTTTACCGTCAAGACGAACTAAATCCCTTCCAAACTCAACTGATTGATAAACTACACACATTAGAGTCACAAGTAAAAAACAATTTAGACAACCTTGACAGTCCTATATCATTAATTGAACTAACCAAAAAAATTAAAAGCCTTAAAAACAAAAAAGCATGTGGACCTGACGGGATACATAACGAAATGATAAAGTGCAACAGTCCATTAATGATACAAGCAATCCTGAAACTCTTTAATATGATTCTAACAGCTGGGATATTTCCAGACTCATGGAAAGAGAATCACATTGTACCAATTTTTAAAGACGGTGATAAATTCGATCCAAACAATTATAGGGGGATTGCTCTCAGCAGCAATTTAGGAAAACTATTCTGTAATATTATTAACAAAAGAATGACTGAATTTCTTCTGGAAAATAAAGCTATTAACAACTGTCAGATAGGCTTCATGCCGGAACATAGGACAACTGATCATATTTACACATTGCAATCATTAATAGATAAATATGTTGTAAATGTTAACAAGGGGAAAATATTTGGTTGCTTTATCGATTTTAAAAAGGCCTTCGACACAGTTTGGCAAGATGGTCTCTTACTAAAATTAATCCAAAATGGTATTGGGGGTAAAATGTATGACATAATAAAAGATATATATCATAATAATAGATGTTGTGTTAAAATACATGATCGAAGGACATCATACTTTAAACAAGAAAAAGGGGTACGGCAGGGGTGCAGTCTTAGCCCACTGTTATTCAATCTATATATCAATGAATTGGCTGTAAACATTGAGCACTCTAAATTCCCAGGATTATCATTAGAGGGGAGGGAAATTAAATGCCTGCTATACGCAGATGACCTTTTACTTCTTTCTCCAACTGAAGAATCCTTACAAGACAGTCTTTCAATCCTCGAAAAATACTCACAAATTTGGAATCTAAAAATTAATACATCAAAATCCAAGATAATGATCTTTCAGAAAAAAAATCGTTCAAATGCCCTTAAATACAACTTCACTCTTGATGGGGAAAAACTCTGCCATGTAACAAACTATAATTACTTGGGTTTGACCATCTCAACATCAGGCAAATTTGATTTAGCCATGAAAGACCTAACCGACAAGGCACGCAAAGCATACTATTCTATACGAAGGACA
>JAODXP020000033.1:9271749-9273444 GCA_027497455.2 Sardinella longiceps | reverse complement strand
GTGTGTGCATGTTCTGTATATATGTTTTGATGTCCAGATGAGACAAGTACACACACAGGGGCATACACGCTCAGGATGTCCATGGTAGATTCCATAGAATAGGAGTATTTCCATTAGGACAACCTCATTATGAACACATACATGCTCAAGCTTATCCAAAATGACACACACACACACACACACACACACACACACACACACACACACACACACACACACACACACACACACACACACTTCTCTCCCAGAAACTCTCACATACACAGTTGGTACTGTATGCGCGCACACACATAGGCAGTCCATACACACACAAGCAGCTCATACACACAAGCACACACATGCTCCATTTCTCTCCCAGAACATCTCACATACACAGCTGGCATACACACACACACTCACACACATATAGAAAGAGTGAGCTGGCTGGTAATGCAACACCAGCGGGGCCTGCTGCCAAAGCCCTCCAACAGAAGGGACAGCACACTGCAGGGGTCCGTCAGGGCTGAGAACCAGAGCCCTGGAAACAGCCCCGCTCTGCAAAGCATTCACACTCACACACATACACACACACACACACACACACACACACACACACACACACACACACACACACACACACACACACAGTTTTCACACATTCACTCTCTCTCTAACTCACAATTGCCCTGATATCTCTCACACTCTGTAATACTCTCTTTGCTTTGCTTTCCTCTCTCTCTCTCTCTCTCTCTCTCTCTCTCTCTCTCTCTCTCTCTCTCTCTCTCTCTGTTCACAGTGGAAATACCCCCATTTCTCTAATTCTTTCTCACTCTCTCTCAATCACATTCTCTCTACTTTATCTCCCACTTCTCAAATTCTTTCTCTTCTTGCATGCGTGCGCGCATGCACGCGTGCACACGCACGCACACACACACACACACACACACACACGTTTAATTTCCTTTCCTTGCCCTTCTCTTTCTTCTTTGCCATAAACCCAAAGCCATAATCTCTCTCCCTCCCTCTCTTTTTCTCTCCCTCTCTCTCTTCCTCCACTCTCAACCCTCACTAACCTCTACCCCTCCCTCTCTTCTCTCATTTCATATTTTTCTCTTTCCTTCTTCCTCTCTCCATCCCTCCTCCTTCTCTCACCTCCCGCTCACCTTTCACTCCACTGCCCTCTTTTCCAGCTCTCAAACTCCCATTCTTCTCTTCCTGGGGTGTTCCCCCTCTTTATCTCTCTCTCTCTCTTTCTCCATCCATTCTTTCCTTCCTCCCTGTGGTGTTCTTCTTCTTCAACTCTCTCTCTCTCTCTCTCTCTCTCTCTCTCTCTCTTCATCCATCCATCCTTCTCTCTACTTATTTTTAGTGTCCTGTCTCAGCTCTGCACTCCTCTATCGATAAGAGTTTCCCTCCCGTTCTTTCTGCTGCTTCTTTCACTTCTTTCTTTCACTATTCACTCTTTCTTCCCTTTCTTTCTCTCCTCACTCACTCACACCTCTTCCTCTGCCTCTCTTGGACGTCTGGCCTTCCTCTCGAAACCTCCTTCATCTTCCTCAGCACCTTCATCATCAATCTTCATTAGGAGGGTGGAGCCCCTTCAGCTGCTTCTTCTTCCAAACTCCTCCTCAGCCTCCATCATTCTTTCCACCTTTCCCCTCTCAGCCTCACTCCCTTCTTCTTCCAGCATCCCTCCCTTCCCTTCTCTCTCTCTCT
>JAODXP020000033.1:9249249-9269249 GCA_027497455.2 Sardinella longiceps | reverse complement strand
ACACACACACACACACACACACACACACACACACACACACACACACACACTCTATCTGGCCAGCGCCCTGGATGCGTGGTGACATCAATACTATGGATGGGACCTAATGCATGGGTTAGGGGTCACGCTGGCGATGGAGTTAATCAGGTTTGAAGTGGCTGGAAGGTATGGGCCATGGCTCACTGCCAGAGGATCGGATCCGGCACATGGCAGCCGGGTCTCGTTTGCGTCCTTGTTCGTTCATTCGTTCGCTCGGCCTTGGCCTACGAGAGCGTCAGCCTGATCGTCCGTGACAGCCAGCAAGTGAACGAACGTGGGAGAGTGGGGGGATGGGGGGGGGGGGTTTGTGGTATGCTGATGCAGGAGGGTGGGGGTTGGATGGGGGTTAACGAAGCAAGCTCATCTTCATGATTCGCTTGGTTGAGACTCCGTGACTTGAGGGGGCTGGAGATCATGCGGCATGATTTCCGTGGCCACGGGGCATAAGTTAGTGGGTGAGGTGGCGTCTTGATTTGTTTTTGCTCGTTTTTTATTACCGTGTTATCATTTCGATTGAAAGACAAACCGTGTAGCTGCAGGGTGAAGTCAGGATCTTTATACTCCGACAATCTCTGAGCCAGATGCTCAGTCTCTCTTGAAACCACATCCATTCATCCATCCATCCATCTATCGATACACTGGCTACAAAATGATTCAGCATGATTTTAATGCAACACTTCCATATTCTGAGCTCTTTTTAGTGCAATGCAATGCCATGTAACTCCTATTTAACATGCATTTGATGGAGAAGAGTTGATTTCCCACTCTGCTGACACAGTGTGTGTTTATTTGAGAGTGTTTCCTTGTGTGCTGGCACTGCTGACTGGGCCACAAATATCATCAAACGACCTTTGATGCTGATGCGGGGAAGTCGGAGGGAAGCACAGCGAGAGATGGACTGCCTTGGCAACCAGAAGCTACAGAACGCCGCTGATCTGGGGAGAACCGGTGGGGAACGAACAGTCTCCTCCCTGACCCGACCCGACCCGACGTCTCTCTCGCTCGCTCGCTCCGTGACTGAGGTTTCTAATGGACTCTGTGCCCAATCTCCTCAAATACCCTTACAGCTGGGAGGCTTTCTCCACACACACTCATAAGCAAACTGAGTTCAAAGCCATTGGTCTTATCTTTACTTATTTTTGTAACTGTGGCCAGAAACTGTGCGTACGTGCGTGCGTGTGTGTGTGTGTGAATATGTTTATGTCACTGGATCACATTTAGCAAAAGACTGTTAGAGTGTATAGAGAAAAAAAAGAGACATCTGTCCCCCTGCCACCCCATAATATCCCTCACTACTCTATTCTCACCATTCCCCTCGGTTTCCTTCCATGTCTCCTATGCTGCCGATTTAACATTTCACTTCCTTATCCAGCAGCACGCGCACACACACACACACACACACACACACACACACACACACACACACACACACGTGTCATACCTGTAAACATGACATCACACTCCCAATGGGGACTGGCTGATCGCTTACAACTCTTGTTCCGTACCCATGCTAGCTTGTGTTTGTGCTTGTGTGTGTGTGTTTTTATGTGTGTGTGTGTGTGTGTGTGTGTCATGTCGTGGAAATCCTGCGTGGCAGTGCGCCCGCGGTGAGTTTGCCGATTATTCTAAGAGGATTAGCCAGCGAGTGAAGATGGGACTGAACCAAGACCAGAGCATGACGAGAAAGCAGTCAGACACACACAGAGTTTCTTTTCCCATTTCTTTTTTTTTTTTTGGTCCTATTTTGATTTTCTAACACGACTTCATCGCTCTAGAAGACATGACTTAAATAAGAAGTCTCTTATGTATTTATTTATTTATTTATATTAACTAAGAGATTAGGGCATTAGGTAAGGCAAATCTGACATAACGTAAACATCAAGAGTGAAAAAAAAAAACAAACAAACAAAAAATTGACATCTCTTGTTACATAACACACCAGCAACACATGTTTTGTGGACACACACACATATGGTTTTCACCAGCTGTGGCACACTCATGCTTTGATGCCGTGGTGAGCTGGCCAAAGTTGGACGGAACAGCTCTACCAATCAGGTTTCAATGTTTTCTATTTTTTAAGATTTGTTTTTGGACTTTTTGCTTGTATTTGAGATTGGACAGTGGAGAATGGACAGGAAATACATGGGGAGAGATATTGGAAGGGGGGTGGGGGGGGGGGGGTATGACCTCGGGACGGATTCAAACTGGTGTCTTCGACACCTTAGCTCACTGAATCGCGACACCCTAATGTTGCTCAATGTTGCTCAATACACACACATGCAAAGGACAGAGTCATGTGAGTATACCAGGCTAGTCTAAAATGAGATGCATGCAAAGTGTGTGTGTAAATGCGAGTGCAAGGGTGTGTAGAAGAATCTAATCTAGGCACACATGAGGAGTGACACAGGCAAAGTGAGCTCTGCAGATAAGATAGGAGCAACGACAGATGCAAATAAGCTCAGTGATACGGTTTTGATGTGCAGGCCTCAGTGTGTGTGTGTGTGTGTGTGTGTGTGTGTGTGTGTGAGTAGAGGAGCGTGTTTACATGCAAGCAAATGCATTTGCCTTTGTGTAAATATGCATATGTGTCAATGTGTGTATGTATGTGTTGGAGCCATATTTGAGTTTTACATTGACATGTACTGTGTGTGTGTGTGTGTGTGTGTGTGTGTGTGTGTGCCTACCTGCGTGGGGTTCCATCCTCGTGTGCGTGCACCACTACCACGGTGACGGTGCTGGAGGTGCGCAGCAGGTCGATCATCTGCTCGTGCGAGAGGGTTGCCACCGTCACCTTGCAGATCTCCACCAGACGGCAGCCCTGCCGCAGGCCCGCCTGCCAGGCGAAACCGAAGGGCTCCACGTCCGCCACCACGCCCTCGAAGTTCACGTGGAAGCCCAGCTGGCCCACCGCGTTCCTCCGCAGCGTCATCTCCACCGTCTCGCAGCCCCGACTCACGATCTAGAGAGAGGGGGAAGAAGAGATGGAGGGGAGGAGAGGAAAGAGGGGGAAGAGAAAAGATGATGAATCTTTCAGACAAACAGATCGCATAAGAAATCTAGTCTTTGCTAAGCTAAGGTATTTCTGGGAACAAGCCATTGCGCCTGAGAAGTCTTCTACCAAGGTTTTGGTCGGCCCAATCACAACACTCAGTGTCAAAGACCTCTCATGTCCCGCTGTTTGTACTGTATTTAATGGCTCTTTTGTCATTTTGTGGTGTTTTCAACATGCCAGGAAGGCACTTTCAAACTGGGATTTTGAACAGAGAATGAGGGGATAGAATCTAAAAAAAGGGCCGCTGAAAGAATATGCCACAAAAGGAGAACATAGACAAGAATTGGAGACACAAACAAACAACCAAACAAAAACAGGACACAGAACAATGTGAGCCACAGACAGACGGTGACAAAGTTGAGCGACTGCGGCTAAAATCAATCAAATGGAAAAGTGATTAAGCAGGGTGGTGAGCGGAGGTCCAGTGAGAGCTGGAGGGAGAGACGGACCCCTCCTGTGCCTGGCGTGCCACCTGAGGTGAAAGTGCCCGAGCTGAAGATCTGCTTTCCTCTTTGCCTCTCCGCCAAACCCCTCCGGCTGGGTGATTACAGCACAGGGGCTTTTAACCAGATCACCTCCTGTCCCTCAAACACATCTAATCTAAGGGGCTTTTCATTTGGAAAAAAGAGAAAGAATCCTTAATAAAAGAGTGATAGGACCCATCTGCCAAAATCTTGCTTCAGATGGCAGAGAGAGTGAGAGAGAGAGAGAGAGAGAGAGAGAGAGAGAGAGAGAGAAAGAGAGAGAGAGAGCTCCATCTCCCCTTCTTAAATGTCAAATCTGCTGAGTTCATTAACCAGCAATCCACTCATCTTCTTTTGAGTCAGTTAGCAAAACATGTCCCAAACCGAAATGAGTTTGTCTGTTGGCTGAACTCAAGTCACACTAAACCCCCACCCGTCTCCTCTCCGCTCGTCCCCCGTCTCCTGTGGTTCTGATTTGGGATCATAGGGACACGGGTCAAAACCAGAGCCCAGGGCCCTACTTACATTACACACATCAGAGAGATGCTGACTGGTGGGAAAATACCCTTTGAAGTTCTGATTCACAACACATTACAACTACAGAAACCATCATTGGAGTTTTACTGGAGCTACCAAATGCAGGTCAACTGATCCAGCTAGATTAGGACTGTGGGAGGCGATAGGCTGTTGTCAATATTGATTTGCCATTGTCGAGACTGTTGGTTGGTTTACAATTCTTTGTCAATTTTCTTCTCACTCCCTCACAGCAGAGAAGATAGTCTGCGCTGATCTGAACACAGAATGTAGCCCATGTGTAACTTTGATTTCAACAACAGCTGTCTGAATGTGATTAAACGGGGCTTATCAAATTCTACTCTAAGACAGACCAATTGGCCATGGTGTTCAAACACATCCAGGCATTAAAGGAATACCTTTCAAATAGAGTGAGGCAATAGACAGACAGTCAGTTCTACTTGACACCTGGTTCTTGATTCTCACCCCTACCCTAGATGCTTGACACCAACAAAACACAGATCACATTTTGTGACCTGCTTTCTGTGCCGCTCTCTTGAGTCTTATGTGTGTTTCCTCCTCCTTTTGATCTGTATCAAGCAGACCTGCTATACCTTTACGTCTACTGGCCAGGCTGAGAGAGAGAGAGAGAGAGAGAGAGAGAGAGAGAGAGAGAGAGAGAGAGAGAGAGAGAGAGAGAGAGAGAGAGAGGGAGGTTTCTCAAGCAGAGTCTTGTATCTTATATCTGCCAACTTGCTCTTGTTCTGTCCATCTCTCTCTTTCTCCAACTCTCTCTCTCTCTCTCTCTGTCCTTCTGACCTCCACCTGCTTGCTGCGGCGCTGTGAGGCTGGAAAGCTGCCCTTGGTACGCCGCTGCTGCCGCCGCTAGCTCCCTCACTCGCTCGCTCGTCTGCTATATTTATCTCATGCAAGGAGGCCGGAAGAGCCAGCATCAGAGGCTTTGGTGAATGTGCCACACACACACACACACACACACACACACACACACACACACACACACACGCGAGGCCCTACCCCCTGCGGGCCAACATCCGAGGTGAAGGTGAGGCATTTTTAATGAGGCACACACCTGCCAATGTGCTGAGTCGCCACAGTAGGTCATTAGCTCACTAACACCCCCCAATCCCTCCCTCCCCCCGCTTTCTACCAGCACCACTCGCCTCAACACCCCCCCCTTAACCATCCAAGCATCCCACCGCCTGAGCGAGCGAGAGAGAGAAAGAGTGAGCGAGCGAGCGACCTCCAGCACAGGACTTAATCCAAGGCAAACACCTGATCCTAATGAGAGGGACTAAAGGCAAACAGGATTCTCACGGTAATGTGGTTCGTGGGCTTGGGTCCCTGGACAGATGTACTGTGTGTGTGTGTGTGTGTGTGTGTGTGTGAGAGTAGGAGCTGTGTGTGTGGTGAAGGTGATGTGTTCAGCTAAGGGATAAGGGAAAGAAGGGCTAGGTGGGAGGCTGTGTGTGTGTGTGTGTGTGTGTGTGTGTGTGTGTGTGTGTGTGTGTGTGTGTGTGTGTGTGAGGTCAGTCCAGGACATCTCATGTCCATCTGAGAGGAGATTAAGAGGTCGACTCCTGTTCACTTTAAAAGGTCCCAAGTCCTGGTGCTCATCCTCATCATCATCTGCCCTCATCTTCATCCTCCTCACACACACATGTGGCTAAGTGTGTGTGTGTGTGTGTGTGTGTGTGTGTGTGTGTGTGTGTGTGTGTGTGTGTGTGTGTGTGTGTGTGTGTGTGTGACAGAGCGGACAGAGGCACATGCTCACGTGTTCCCATGCTAAACCCCATGGGGTGGCTCCCAATAATCAATACTGTCCTTCACAAGGAAGCGATCGATGGCCAAAGTCGATGGAGCACAGAGCAGTATCTTCAGTGCAACAGGAGGACACACACAGGTGCATCCTGACTCACCTGTTTTAAGGGTCAATAGTCTTTGGTGTCACACACTCTTTGTTGACGGTCTTTTATCTGTGAGGTTAACACGAGGATGAAGGCTAGTATATATGGGGGAATGCAATGCACTTATTTTCTTCTTCCTACTTTGGCATTCACTTTTCATTCTGAAAGTCATAAGTAATGCTTAGTAAACGCTTAGTTGTGGTTTAATGTTTTAATTTTGCACAAAATACTGATCTGAGGTTTATATATTTAAAACACTTCACAGTTTTCTTCTGTTCTATTAAACATCACTGTATTTAGAACACTGAGTTAGCAAACCGCTAAGCAAACTCTACAAAGCTCTTTTTGCCAGAACTTTTCCTGTCTGTGAGTTATGAATAATTAACGGACATGACTCCCTTAAATACTTAGAAAAGTAGCCCATAATGTTTTTATGATATTCAATTGATGTGCAGTTGGGAGTACACAGTGGAGAGCATAGTGCAAATTATATTTGAGAGATGAGAGATATTGTTCACTCTTCAAAATGTATAGGACTGTATTGTTCACTCTTCAAAAATCTATAGGACTATATGGCTGAAACTCAATGCCCCCACTAAGCCCTAAGCCCTGAGCACTCAAAGCCTTGACTAGAATGAGTCTGCCTTTTAATTGGCCAGTTCATGCCACATTGGAGGGTTCAGGGGGGCCATTGGAATTCAGCCTATGTTTTCACTGCAATACCTTCATGTCTAGGACTGCATGTTCAGCCTCAAAACCCCCTTGATGTCAGGTAGTGTAGCGTCCGTCTCCTCACCTCGAGTCTGTTGGCGATCTCCCGCACCTCGTCCCCACAGCCGTCCTTCATGGTGAACGCCAGGCAGGCGCCGCGCTCGTGGTAGAGTTTCACGCGTCCCAGCGGCGACACCGTGTTCCAGCCAATCACGTCACGGCAGTAGCAGTTGAACACCACCTCCTTGGTGGCCTCTTCGATGAGCGCCACAAACTCGTTGGAGATGACCAGCAGGCAGCAGTACGAGTCGCCGGGGGAGACAGGGCTGGTGACGGAGGAGGGGTTGGCATCGTTGTCACGGGCGACCACTGCCCAGGTGACGGCGCCGCTGCTCTGCAGGTGGGCGTTGACTCGAGGCCGTGAGCGCTCTTTGCGTCGGGCGCCGAGCGTGATGAAGCTGAACTTGGCACCGCCGCCACCCGAGGAGGAGTCGAGGGGTGCAGAGGTGGCGTAGTTCTCGGCCAGGTCACGCAGGTACTCGTGACGGGTGCGTGTGGCCATGGCGCGGAACTTGTCCGACTTGTGCGCGGCGTTCTCCGCGTTTATGGCTTTGGTGAGCAGGAAGTCCCGGAAGACGGCCGACTTGGGGAAGGTCACGCCCTTGGGGATGGGTGGGCCAAAGGCCGGCACATCTTTGGAGCGGGACACGGATACACTGGACACAGCAGAGAGAGAGAGAGAGAGAGAGAGAGAGAGAGAGAGAGAGAGAGAGAGAGAGAGAGAGAGAGAGAGAGAGAGAGAGAGAATACACATGTGAGCTTAAAATGCCACACTTAAGGCAGACTTCACTGCTACTCTAAACAGAGAGGAACATTGACTTGATTGACTAAGTAGACACTTTACAATTACTTGGCTCTTCACAGTAAGAGTTACTTCACAAACAAAGTGTCTTTTTGTCTTACTACCAGAGGATCATATTACACTATACTTTCATATCAATCTTTTTAGATAGTGTCCTGATGTAGGAAACTATTGGATGGCGCTGGGGCAGTGGAGTGTATACTATTCCAGGTTGGAAAGATTTGAGCTTTGCATACAAACAAGTCTTGTGCATCTTCAGAATGCACTATGAACCCTTAAGTGCAAAATTAGCATGAGACACAAACAGCCATCAACCTCGATGCTTTACTTTCACGCCCAAGAACAAAAGTGTTTTTGTGTCATACGCTTAGGCAATTTGTTACGCTGTTTTGAAGATTTGTCCTCTGCAACAGTGACAAAGAGAAAAAAGGAGAGGAGGAAAAAGATCAGAAGAGTTGTTTTTATCATCCACTTCAAGACTGGAGGATGTCTCAAGGCTCCGATTGAGAAATACATGGGCACAGATCTGTCTCTCTCTGTCTCTCTCCTTCTCATCCTTAAAGTCTTAATCTCCCGCGAGCCAGCCAGATAAAAATCTTAATTTGCTGCGCTCGGGAGTCAAAGATCTTTGCTCAGATGATCCTCCCTTGAGATAATGAAAAGCAGTTGGGAGGGAGAGCTCTGTGTGTGTGTGTGTGTGTGTGTGTGTGTGTGTGTGTGTGTGTGTGTGTGTGTGTGTGTGTGAGAGAGAGAGGGGTGGGGGCGTGTGGCATGGGCCACCTGTGGTGTAAAGCCTGGCTCCTCCATCAGATCGCTGACGCATTAAAACACAAGTTTAGCCCTAGCTGCCTTAGCTGCCTTAGCTCCGCTACGTCTCCGAGAGCAAAGAAAGAAGAGCAGGAGCCAAAGGCACGGGGGCTTTAAATTCAATTACTTTTATTCTTATCCCTTCATCTTTGCCACCGCTTCTCCACCATCTCCACTCCAATATCTGTGGAGACACATTGAATATACTGCATATATATTTATATATGGTGCCTCAGCCCCCTCATCTATTTATTTTTGTTTTCAATCATTTTCTTATTGTTATCGTTTCAACCACACCGAGATGAGATGAGATTACGGCCTGGTGAAAATTAGATTTGACTCCTCTTAGTGACTGAGCCCTGCACGAAAATCGCACGCCAACCTGTTTGCATAAAGACCCAAGAAGGAGCGAGGAAACCGGTTGCTGAGATAACACAGAAAAACAGTGACACTAGAAAAATAAATCGCAAACATTATCCTAATGTGAGCGCTAATTTGGCGGATTAAAGAGATTTGAGATAAAAGATTTATCCGACTTCATTTTTGACCTGTATTTATTGCCATTTCATATTAATTTTATTATTTTATTATTACTCAACTTACACAACTATGTATTATTATTATTATTACTTTATTATTTTACTATTAATATGACATACAGTATAATATGATTTCAAGTAAAGCAGCTAATCAACCAGTTTTAAAACAAATTCTCTTCTGTATGTGATGGTAGAGGCAGATGTGTCACCTGTAGGAGACGTTCTCAGTGCAGGGGTTGTGCGCTCGGACGATGATGAAGACGTGCTGGAAGTGGGAGCGGATGTTTTTGGGTGTAAACGGCAGTGCTCCGGGCTCCTGGAAGATGATGGTGACGATGTCGTTTCCGATGTGCCTCTTCCTCAGCAGCTACACAGAAGTAAGGGGTGGGGGAGAGGTAAACATAAACAATATGCAAAACAAGCAAAAGAGAAAGGGAGATAAACAAAATGTGCATGGATGGTGAGGTGAACAAATACTAAAGACCGAACAGGACGGCTCTAACTACAGACTACAGGGCGTTCTCTCAGAAGAACAGCACAAGCCACATGTCTCCGTGGCTCTGTTTGCTTATGTTTATGTTTACTCGCTACTATTTTGGTCCAATCCTCAAGGGCATGAGGATCAGAGGACAGAGGAGATAGAGAGAGAGAGAGACTCTCAAATCACAACTCCATTTTTATTTGTTGGCATGAGATGACCAAACAAAGATATATATTCATATATCAAACATATATGTATGACTTTTAACTTGAAACAGCCTGAAGAATAACTGTATGTTCACACCAAGGGCTACTAAAGCTACAAAATTGCTTTTGTCGCTCAAAAAAGCAGCTGCTAAAATGTATGTGTTCACTCAAATCGCTCTATTGCTCAAGACGTGCCTGTTGTACAGCACAGCATTTAGATTTTAAAGCTGAAACACGTCATGGCTAATTTACATAAAGTTGACAGTTTTTTAGCTTTTTTTTTAGTCGCCCAACTTTTACAGCTGGTAGCTTTTGTCGCTTTTGTTGCTCTTGCCCATAGAAAGTGACTGACTTTCTGCGATTTTTCAGCTTTAGTAGCTCTTGGTGTGAAGGTACAGTAAAGCTGTGACTGAAACAGACTGTGTGAGCGCTGTGAGGGCCGGACCCCTTAAACCCCAATCTGCCTCCTCTAAGACAGGGCAGGGGGCAAGAGGAGCAGGGGGCAGCAGGGGCACATAGGGGGGGGATGGGGGCAGCAACTGTTGCCCAAGGAGTGAGGGAGGGAGGGAGGAAGGGAGGGAAGAGAGGGAAGGAAGGAGGAGGTGGGAGGGCGAGAGGGGGCATGTGCGGTGGGTCCAAGCTCTGGTCGGGGGCAACGGCGGTGGGAGACCTCTGGGAGCGCGCTGTCAGAGATTATCGCTAATCCGTCCGCAATCTCCAATGATCCCACGGAAACACAAAGATGGTAATTACAGCCCCTGGGAAGCACGCAACGGCGCATGGCTGCAGAGCCAAAGCCGATCCATCGCTCGCTCGCACACACTCGCACGCACACACACACACACACACACACACACACACACACACACACGGAGCTCTAGGCCAAGAGCATGTCCACACCTTGACTGCTTCATAAGAGAGGGGTGAGGGGAGGGAAAAAAAAAGGAAGGAAGAAGAAAAGAAGTCCAGGCCATTTCGGTGTCGGCTGAGTGCTTTCCAAGAACACGGTGGCTGTGTGGCATTTAACCATCGATTGGCTTAGGGGGGGATCGCTAGGGGAATGACTCAGACTATGGCACGCCAGTGTACAACACGGCTTTATCATCTACACACCCCCAAATACAGACACACACACACACACACACACACACACACACACACACACACACAACACCCCCTGGGCCAGTCTTTTTTTGTTGTGGCCTTCAGAATATTTTTCTTCCATCTCAGATTGTGTATTAAAGCACTGTGAGAGTTCGACACGCAAGGTTGAGACACCCTAGACACATCCCACCACACACACACACACACACACACTTGCACCCATCACCCATCCACTGCTCCTCTGCCAAGCCATCCCCCTCCTGCCGAGTGAACGAGTGAATGAGTTTGAGAGGCAGTCACAATCGCTCCATCTGGACCCACTGGCTTGGATGGAGGTCCCCCACCAGCAAAGACAAAGGACCAATGAAGCCAGCGGGGCTTGAGAGAGAGAGAGAGAGAGAGAGAGAGAGAGAGAGAGAGAGAGAGAGAGAGAGAGGAGAGAGAGAGAGAGAGAGAGAGAGAGAGAGAGAGAGAGAGAGAGAGAGAGAGAGAGAGAGAGAGAGAGGCAGTCTCGAGGTTCATTGGGGATTCTGAATTAAACCCCAACACCACCTCCCTTCTCTTCTCTCTCCCCCCTCTATCCCTCCATCCCTCCCTCCACCCTCCCTTCCTTCCTCCCCTCTTTCCTCTCCACTCCTCCCCCTCTTTCCTTCTCTCACTCTGTGTGCATCTTGTTACACACAAAAGACATGGATCTAATTGCTCCTCCCCAGACATACAGATAGGGCCGGGAGGCAGGAGTGTGTGTGTGTGTGTGTGTGTGTGTGTGTGTGTGTGTGTGTGTGTGTGCTTACAGTGGGGGTGGGCTTGGGTAATGGTGATGGTAGTGAAGGAGGAGATTGAGGAACTGCTAAAGGTGGTGGTGGGTGAAGTGAAGGGGGGGGGGGGTGGTAAACGGGGTTTGGGGGGTAGGTGGGGGGGTGGGGCAGATGGAGATGGTTGCCGACGAGTGGAAATCGAGCACCGCATGTGCGCGTCGTGGCGGTTGCCATGACAACGTGCCCTGGCACAGCGCAAATATTGGTGATTAACGAAGCTCAGGGAAAGCGCAAGTGGAGGAAGATTGAGGGGGGAGGGGGGTGGGGTGGATTTGGGCTGAGGGGCTGGGAGGTGGAAGAGCATGGAAACAGGGGTGGTGTGTGTGTGTGTGTGTGTGTGTGTGTGTGTGTGTGTGTGTGTGTGTGTGTGTGTGTGTGTGGAGATTTGGACTAGGAACTGAGCACAGCTTACGGAGCTGGGGAGGAACTAATTTGAACACAGCAAGAGTGCGTTCTAGGCAGCCACACACACACATGGCGTGTGGGCAGTAGACGTGGACTAAGCTCCGTAAAAACGCCGTGTGAAGTCTTAAGTAGGTGTTAACGCACCGAGGCATCCATTCTCACACACATGCCCAAGTTAACATACACAAGCACACACACACACATACAGTATGCTACACAAAAGCAAAGTCCTTATTCACACACACACACACACACACACACACACACACACACACACACACACACACACACACACAAGGACATACATGTACATACAAAGATCCATTGTCCTAAAAGCATTCCTCATACACACACACACACACACACACACACACACACACACACAAGCTGACACACACACACAGACACAGACACACACCTGCTGTCTATTGTTGGGTGTGTAGGGGAGCATTGTGGAGACGTGGAACATCATCTCGTAGTCCTTGTAGACAGTGTAGAGGGAGTGAGTACCAGTGGAGTCCGCTGAATAGACAAAGAAAGAAAGGGAGAGAGAGAGAGAGAGAGAGAGAGAGAGAGAGAGAGAGAGAGAGAGAGAGAGAGAGAGAGAGAGAGAGAGAGAGAGAGAGAGAATATAACATATTACTGGATAGTCTAGATCTTTTTTCCTTCAGTATTGTATGACTAATTTGTTGCTACGTGCTTCATGACAAATCGGGGAAGAAAAACAGATAAATGAGATACAAAAAAAAAGAAAAAAGAAAATTGGAGACTGAGAAGTGATTGAAACAGATGAGATCCAGACAAAGAGAAATCAGCAGGGGCGGAAGTGCGTTGTTAACAAAAAACACTAAACACACACACACACACACACACACACACACACACACACACACACACACACGCCATGCTGAATCCAAACACTGTCTTGATAACAAATGTGCTACAGATCATCATCAATCAGCTGACGAGACGCCGGAGTAAGGCAGAAATGTCACCTTATGATATATGTTACAGATCTATTTTTAGAATCCCTCGAAAACACGTCGGCAACCTATTGAGGCCATCGCTCGCACCATAACATGCAAATTATATGCATCAGCGCTCGCATCTTCCCAATCACATGTCCGCATATGTGACCACATGGGTACAAAGGAATGGTCTAGCCTTTAGTTTATGTGTGTGTGTGTGTGTGTGTGTGTGTGTGTGTGTGTGTGTGTGTGTGTGTGTGTGTGTGTGTGTGTGTGTGTGCATAAGCTAAAGAATGCAAATGTGGAAACTCATCTGCAACGTTAAATGATGGCTTTCAGACAACCATCAGTCAGGTCAAACACCGGAAATTCCCTCTTTACAACTGGTTGGTCACAATTTCAGATTATAAACTGTATATATCATATCCGAGCACATGTGTGTGTGTTTGTGTGTGTGTGTGTGTGTGTGTGTGTGTGTGTGTGTGTGTGTATATCTCTCTCACGCTCTCTGTGTGTATGTGTGTGCGTGTGTGTGTGTGTGTTTGTATCTCTCTCTCACGCTCTCTGTGTGTACAGTATGTGTGTGCGTGTGTGTGAGTGTGTGTATGTGTATCTCTCTCTCACGCTCTCTGTGTGCGTGTGTGTGTGTGTGTGTGTGTGTGTGTGTGTGTGTGTGTGTGTGTGTGTGTGCATGCGTGTATACATGCACACTGCCAGTCTTTAATGGCCCAGAAGTCCTCAAATATCCACCACTTCCTCCTCTCTGCCATGCCAGCATCACAGTCACAGAGCTGCATTTCTAAACTAGCACTGGACGTCCACCCCAGTCCATTACAGGCTGGACTACTCTACTACTCTCCACCTCAGGCCTTGTGCTGGACAGCTTATTTGGCCCAATGTCTTCACTCTAAATAGGCCACCATGTAATGATGGATATCTATTTATCATCCATTCATTTATGCATTTGGCTGATTTATGCATTTGGCTGATGATTTTATCCAAAGTGCCCTGCATTCATTAATTACTTCAGGTTCAGTCTCCTCTCCAGCAACAATTTCCAGGCTACTTAGCATGCTAGCCAGGTTTCTTAAAGGATAGCTCCGGAGTGAATTCAAGCATAGCCCTGATGAACGAACCTGCTAAATGCAGTAGTTAGCGAGTGGAACAAAATAATTTGGAACAGCATAGACCGAACGCGAACACAAAGCACTTTACATTGAGTCAAAGGTACCTCAGATCTTACTTTCGGTTTCGAATAATCAGTTTTCAATTGATTCAGTGTAAAGTGTTCATGTTAGTTCTACACTGTTCCAAACTATTTTGTTCCACCAAACTAGTTAATTTAGCAGGCTCGTTCAACAGGGCTATGCTTGAATTCACTCCAGAGCTAACCTTTAACCACCACACTACCACTGCCCACCGGGTATCATATTCCAACATTTCAGCCCTCTTGTACAAGCTCAGTGAATGTTTGTCAGTCGGAACAAGAACAAGAAAATGTGGAACAATATTGTTCGAAAAGCAAGAACAAGACAGTTTGGTACAACATTGTTTGTCCAATAGAACAGTAGCTAGCAAACTTACAGAAACAAAGGAAACAAAACTGAAACTATGTGTGCACACATACATGCATGCATGTGTGTGTGATACGTAATCTTGACGTCAGCTCTGTGTAAGTGTGTGTGTGTGTGTTAGTGTATGCATGTGGGATACATACTCTTATTGTCAAGCTGGGCGCGGTACTTGATATAGGGTGTGTGTGTGTGTGTGTGTGTGTGTGTGTGTGTGTGTGTGTGTGTGTGTGTGTGTGTGTGAGTGCATGTTAGATACTGTTGTTGTTGTCGAGCTGGGCGCGGTACTTGATATAGTGCGTGTGTGTGTGTGTGTGTGTGTGCGATACTCACTCTTGTTGTCCAGCTGGGCGCGGTACTTGGCGAAGCCCTTGAGGCGCACCCGCTGGCCCAGCAGCTCCAGAAACTCCTCCAGGGCGGGGCTGGCCGACTCGTTGTTGTACATCTCCTCCTCCGTGCTCTGGCCCCCCCTGCAGTACAGGATGCCCACCTTGTGCTGGAAACTCAGCTACACAGGGACAGGAGAGAGAGAGAGAGAGAGAGAGAGAGAGAGAGAGAGAGAGAGAGAGAGAGAGAGAGAGAGAGAAGGAAAGAGGCAAAAAAGAAGAGACAGTCAAGGAGCTTGATTCATACAGTAGGCCATCACTGAGTTCCTTTGCATTCTGACAAAACAGACAACATAATTGCTGAAACTATTTTCCCCTCAAAGAATCAAACACCTCTATAGATAAAAAAAGTGTTAGTGCGCACCCACAAGCCTACACTTTTCTATTCCTTGGCCACCTTGGCAGTTGAATGGTGACTTAACCGCTATACGCTTTGAAAATGGAATGGCCATCAATAGCGATTTTGGAGGCATACGGCAGGAGATTGTCCAGCTAAGTGCCCCATCAATCTTTTTTTTTTTTGAGGGATTGGGAGGGGGGGCTGAAAGATGGGTTTGAGTACGCTGGGCTATGAGCGGAGGGGTGTGTGTGTGTGTGTGTGTGTGTGTGTGTGTGTGTTCAGGTGGGGGGTTAGGTAATCAGCAGTGGGGGTGCCACGCGACGCCTGCCATGAGAGGGGGGGTCAGTGTGCATTATTTATCAGGAAGCCCTGCCTGCCTGGAGGTGGGAACGGCGATATAAGGGGAATTAATAAAGCTGACAGGACTGAGCAGCGTGTGCAGGATATTACTGAGATGGAGGGAGAGGAGAGAGAGAGGGGGCAGGGAGGGAGGGAGAGAGAGAAAGAAAGAGAGGGGGGAAGAGAGAGAGAGCAAAAGAATGGAAAGGTTGAAGAAAATTGCTTAAATGGTGAAAGAAAGAGAGAAAGAAAACAAGGAAGAAAGAAAGGTGGTAATTGATGAGGAGAGAAAAAAACTGGAGGGAGGGATAAGTACTATAGACAAAAACTGTGAAAGACAGGAAAAGACGCAGACAGACAGACAGACAGACAGACAGACAGACAGAGGAAACAAAGGAGGCCAGACAAAAAAAAAGAAGGTAAGCAAAGAAAAGACTGAAGTCTCAGATGCATCAACCACCTGCATCTGGTGGCCACTCCACCGCCAGACAGGGTCAAACACTCTCCGCGGGTCGCCCGGCTGGTAGTCATGGCGACAGCCGTCTCCAACCCCCCACCTCCCCCTCACCCAAACCCAGTTAAGTGGTGGAGGTAGCAAACGCCGCTCTCCTTTCTCTTTTTGGCTGAGGAGAAAGAACACCATCCACCCCTCTCTCTCTCTCTCCCCCTCCCCCAACCACCACCTCTTCCAATCCACTCCCTCTTCTCCCCCTCCCCTCCCCTCCCCTTCCCCACCTCTTAGTGGATCTTTCAGAAGAGCGTCTCTCCACCATCGACTTAAGAGCTAAATCAATACGGGCCAGACCACCTACGCGATGCCGGGAGCCTCTACACCCCCTACAACCCCCCCCCCCCCTTTTCCGTGTGCGTTGCTCCCTTGGCGCCCTCTCGACCGCACCGTCCTTCCCGGCCTATATGCTAATTCCACCCCCCCTCTCTGCTACCCCACCCACTGCAATCCCACCTCCAACTCTCCTTCCTTTCCTGGCCTCACCAGTCAGGCTAGCAGGGCCTGGGGCTATTCACAGGGCCGAGAGGATGGGGGGGCGGGGGTGGTGGTGTGGGGTGGGGAAGTGTGCCAAAAGATATTGGTGTGTGTGTGTGTGTGTGTGTGTGTGTGTGTGTGTGTGTGTGTGTGTGTGTGTTGGGAGGGGGCTTGGTGATGGACGCCCGGAGGACGGCGTTATGAAAACAAAGCTCATGAAAAAATAATCAAAACTTTATTGCGCCCCATCCTTCGTGCCAGAACGCCCGCTGGGGGGAAGAGAGGGGTCCTCCGAGAGGCTGCCGGTTCTCTTGCCTTGCCTTCCTTCTTCCCTCTCTGTCTATCTATCTATCTTTCCCTCTCTCTCTCTCTCCTTTTTATTCACTCGCTCCCGTTCTCCCTCGTGGGGTGTTTCGGATTACAACGCTCTTCAATTATATAGTAATGTAGCTCGCGTCCATCTCAGCTTACTCTCTTTCTCTTTTTACCGGCATGATCAGCACAGACACACACACAGGCACACACACACACCACACACTTTCACTCTCTCTCTCTCTCTGTCTTACTTTTACACACACACACACACACACACACACACACACACACACATCTCTCTCTCTCTCTATCCTCCTCTCTCTCCCACACACACACACACACACACACACACACACACACACACACACACACACGAGATTCCACCGCCCCCGCCCCCTTACTTTGCCCTGAGGTGAGCAAATATTTTTAGTGGTGTCGATTTGATCCGAGACCCCGTTCGGTCGATGAAACGAACGACTGCTTCTCATACTCCCCCGACGATTTCAATTTCATTCACAGATAGAGAACGTGTACATGAGTCTCCCCCTCTCTCTCCCCTCTCTCTCTCTCTCTGTGTGTGTGTGGACGGGGATGGGGGGTGGGGATAAGATAGGATAGAAAAAGTGCTTTCTCCTTCTTCCTTCTAACACATTTCTTGTTATACCTCTGATACCCCCTCCCTACCCCACCCCACCCCCAAAATCAACTTCTAGCTTCCACACACACACACACACACACACACACACACACACACACACACACACACACACACACACACACACACAGAGACAGAGCGGAGACATTCCTTTGTCTAACCAAGACAGCTGACAGTGCAAAATGAAAAAGGATTTCCCTCAGCAACTGTAGTCAATGCTTTCACTCACATGACAAAGGCACCCTTGATAGTCCAAACAAGCCATAATTAATGCAATGCAACACTTAAGGCTAATGCTTGACTCTTGTAGAGAAGAGCATTGGAGTTTATAATGCAGACATTAACATCACCCGCCACGTTTGGTAAACACTCATAACCTTTATGGAACACTTAAATGGGGACATTCATAGTTTATTTATCGTCATGACACCAGTGACATGTCACCAGTGTTCCATCAACTCAGAAGAGAGGTGGTTCTGGATCCGCGCATGTCATGGTGTGTGTGTGTGTGTGTGTGCGCGCACGTGCGTGCGTGCGTGCATGCATGTGTTTTTCCTGTTTGTTTTTTTCTGTTTTTTTTTTTAAGTGCCCGGCGTCTTTCCCCGACACCGCTGGATGTAGAGGAACAGAAGTGGGTTAAAAGAGCTGGTCCGGTTGTCGCTAAAGTCCCTGTGATTAAGGGCAGGCTAATTACAAAGCTAGCCTCCAGTAGCAGCAGTGGGGCCTGGCTAATCATGAGTTTGTGTGACAGTGCTGGAAATCTATGGGGCTTTGGTGCGTGCAGGCTTGTGTGTGTGTGTGTGTGTGTGTGTGTGTGTGTGTGTGTGTGTGTGTGTGTGTGTGTGTGTGTGTGTGTGTGTGTGTGCGAGTGCGTGCGAGTGCGAGAGAGAGAGAGAGAGAGAGAGAGAGAGAGAGAGAGAGAGATGTGTGTGTGTGTGTGTGTGTGTGTGTGTGTGTGTGTGTGTGTGTGTGTGTGTGTGTGTGTGTGTGTGTTTGCAGAAACCATTGGGGTTTGAGTTGTGATCAAAGGAGTGCTAAGGGAGTGCTAAGTTGAGGTGAAGCATTTTTTTTTTATCCAGAAGTCTGTATACACATCTGTCTCATTTCATATTTAGGCCTCCAACAGATCATCTACCCTATTTTCTCTTTTCCTCTCTCTCTCCTCTCCTTCTCTCTCTGCATTTTAGGCTTCAAACTCTTCACTCCCACTCTTTTTTCATCCTGGTCTCTCTCTCTTCTGTTCCTCCTTGTCACGTTCTCCCTCTAGCCTTACTAAAAGTGTTTGAGACGGCTGAGCCTCCAGTCTATGGAGGGCTTGCTTGTTCTCAGCCAGTGTATTGTGACACAACACTTGACTAACACTGTGCAACTTTTTTTTTCCAACTGTCTGTGCAAATTACAAAAAAAAAGCACAGCAGCAGTTACAAACAGTTACACACCCACACCCAAGAATGAACATTTTGTCTTTGTCATCTCTGGCTGTTTTGCTTGTCCCTAACCATCATGTCATCTCCCCTAGTGTAGCAAACTACACTCTGCAGACAACATGTGCCAATGTAAAAGTCCACCGTCATAAGGATCGAAATATACTCCTTCTAAAGCATGGCCCAGATTCTATAACAGAATGGAACAATGATAGGCTAACGTTTACTATTAACACAACTATATAAATTAATAAAATGGAAAATTAAAATGGGCTTAATTAATGAGGCATGATTGCTTGTGGTAAAAGAAAAAAAGTGTTCTATATTCAAAGAAATAAATTAGTGTCTGCATAGATTTGGTGCTCCTGCATTATCCAAATTGAACCATTTCTCTACTTGTGATCATGTTAGCTCCTGTGATCATGTTAGCATAAGATAAGGTTTAGATTTATTTAAGATTCGTATTTATAGATTATAGATTATTCCCACAGAGATTTCATTTGAATATTCCATATGGCTGTTTGATGTGATGTAAATGTAGTTGAAGTAGTTTTGGGAATGAAAAAAAGAATAATATCAGTTTTTACTATCCAAAAAGATCTACGACCCTTAAATGACGTACATCAAATTTAAGTTGAAAGATTAGACAAATCTGAGATTAGTTTTAAGCATTCGGTTTTCAATCAGTTTGATATGATGTTCATCCCCTGACTGAGCTGCTCTAGGAACAGTGTGGGATGGATGCTGAGGGTGGTGGACTGACTCACCCCTTGCTGGTCGAGCTTGAGCAGCTGATCGGGGACCTTGGGGGAGCTGGTTCCCAGGCGCAGGCAGGGGATGTTGAGCTCGGGCACCACGTACTCCAGCACCTCCTTGAGGGGCAGGCCGCGGGTGGTGCCATGCTTGGCGGTGGAGGGCACGGCGTCCTCTAGGATGCCACCCCGGAGAGTGGTGAGCTGTGGGGATGGACAAACAAGACAAAGAGGTGGTGAGATGGGCTTGGGCAATAAACACTTTATTGGGTTCAAATACTAATCATTGGATGAGGCTTCTAAGAAAGTGAAGTGAGATTGGGATTAAGAGAGATTAAT
>JAODXP020000033.1:9236749-9244249 GCA_027497455.2 Sardinella longiceps | reverse complement strand
TATCACCACAATACTCCCATTTGGCAATAAGGATATCCTGCATTCAAAGGTGCATCTCTAATGTGCTTAGCTTTTCCCTTTCTACATCCACCTACTCTTCACCATTCTTATACAGAGGAACCAACAGCTCTACTTACCTTTGTTGTAGAAGTACTTGTGGTAGTAGTACGCGCCCTGGTCCACATGCTCAAAGTTGTAGCGCTTGACCATCTCCCGCTGGAGCGGGTAGTTCTCGCGGGTCACCTCCAGCACGGACACGCCGGCGTTGGTGCAGTGGGAGGTGATGGAGGCCTCCAGATTGTAGCCGTCTCCTCCTTCGCTGTAGGTGGCGCTGTTGGATCTGGGGACGCCCAGCTTGCGCTCGCCTTCTCCGCCCGTTTCATTGCGGAAGTACGGGCAGCTGAGCACCAGGCCGCTGCTTTTGCCGTCCCCTTCGTCGGGCTCGGCACCCAGGTCTTCGCAGCTACCAAGGGGTGACTCGGGGCAGCCGGGCAGCGGGTCGGAACTGCCGTCGCTGGAGCCTCCGCCGGAACTGCCGCCGCCACCACTGCCGCTTTGATGCTGGGAGGCGGCCGAGGCACCCGTGGTGACGTTCTTCCTGCGGGCGAGGTTGGCGCGATTGGCGGCCGCCTCGCTGATGTTGAAGAGCACGCTCTGGAAGTCGTAGTGGGCGAAGCATTTCTGGAAGCTCTGCGGGCGCCCCAGGAGTCGTGCCACCTCGTCCTGCTGCTCCATGCTGCCGCTGCTGCTGCTAAAGCTCTGCTTCTGCCGGTCGCCACCGCCGCCGCCATCGCTGCTCTTCATGGTGCGCAGGCGTCGGAAAAGCCCCGATGACTCTGACTTTTCAGATTTTTGCCGCTGCAGCATGGAACGTTCGCGCTCCCGACTGTAGAACAGCGACGGGTCGACGTAGTCGAGATTGGAGATGCAGATGAAGTCGCCACGGGCGATCTGTGCTGCGGTTTGGAGGCTCGGCGAAAGCGTGGTCACAGCCGGTGGCGGTGGGGCGGTGTAGTGCAAGAGTTCTGGGAGGGCCTGGGGAGGGGGGGCGCTCGGGAGCTCGGACGGGGCCCCGAGATCCGGATTCTGGGGGCGGCCTGTTCCGGGGGAAAAGCCCTGTCCGGAGATGCTCTGGCGGTCAAGAGAGGACGTGCTGCCGTACTCGCGGTGCAGCGTCGCACCAGTGTTGGGGTTGATGGCTGTCTGGTCAACATCCTCCGCGCCGATGTCGCTGATCGTCACGTCGCTGTTGCTCCTCTGACGAAGCGGATTGAACCCGCCTTTGTATGGAGAGTTGTTCAGAAGGTCCGTCAACCCGTACTTGGCCTCCAAGAAGTTAGCGTTGATGATCGACTGCTTCATTCCTCCGTCCGTGGCCTGATTGGCCGGAACGCTGGGAAAGCTCGTCATCAGACTGTCGTAGCGCGGCGGCGGCCGGTTGTCAGCCATCTCCTTGCGCGTGGGCCAGTCGGACACGCGGGCGCGGACGCCCATCTTGGGCATGGCTGGCGTGCCTTGCACGCTGGTGATGGGTGGGCCCATGTTGCCGTTCAGGGCCTGAAGCTTCTTGTTGAACAGGTTGTCGGTCTGCATCCCAAAAGCCCTGGAGACGGACAGACAGACAGAGAGACAGAGATTGCTCCTCAGGCGGCGTCCTGCTCTCTAGGGCTGATGATGATGACGCTGCTGCTACTCATGGCCTTCACAGGCTTAAATCATCAAAACCAAAGAAAATCCCACAAGAAATGTCCTCATAGTTTGATCAGTGACGGGAAGAATGGACTCTGGGTGGAAACACAAACCCCCAGTAGGGTTTCGGTAAAGGTTTGCTTATAATCCATAGAAGAATTGCATTTCCTCAATGCGTCTTCCACAGCTCAGCACAAATGTCTCTTGGGTAAATCTGAAATGAAAAAAGACAGACAAAAAAGGAGAAGTTAATCATTGGTCCTGAGTACAGAGAAGGGGCAAGAGAGACGAAAATGACATTTGACCTTGAAAAGTACAAGTGTGTAAAACCCACAAATCCCTTTCAAATCCTCAATTCAACTCAATGAACATCATCACAACACCAATCAAATTGATGAAGCTTGTCCATCTCTTGAGCAATAAAAAGGGCAATAAAAAAAGGATGTGATGGTCCGACGGGACATACAGAATCTATAAATCCCACCCCACCATGCCGTGTTTAGATCACTACACAGATTCCCATATGATCTAAACGATGCCGCCAAGAGGATTGAAAGCTAAACCAAAGAGCAACACAAAGCTTGTGTTTGACGAGGAGTTGAGTCAATTGAGATGAGAGAGGAGTTCACAATAAATCCATCATTTTTCTTTTCTTTTACCCTCTGGATTTGCACATGTTTATCTACAAGAGAGCAAGACAGTGTTTAGCATTAGTGACATGTGGTGTGCCTAAATGCACTTTGGTTCAGTTCTTAAACGTCTGCCTGTGGTCAAGGACACTGGTTTAAGTGCCCCCCGCACACACACACACACACACACACACACACACACACACACACACACACACACACACACACACACACACCCCTCCCTGTGTCCAAAAACAGGCTGTTCCTAATATCTTAATGGAACTCAGCTAAATTGGGTTGGAGTGGTCGAGAGAGAGCCCCTCTTAGCATAGTAACATAATAATCTCTAAAGAGGAACCTTCATTATATATACGGGAAAAAAAACACAAATCTAAAAAACAAATGTGCTGACTCAGCTTGGGTCAGCTTGAGATGCTGTGTGACAGAGACTGATGTTTGCTTTTCAAAACAACAAATCATCAACAACAACAACAACAACAACAACAACAACACCACCACTTAAATGAAGACCCTGAACATTAAGTTTATTCATGCGTTGCAATGTGGCTAAACATTCGTTTGGCTTAAGCCAAATAAACCCAAGCCGACCACCCCTGGGTCTAAATGCAGTCTCAGCAGCACCGAATGGGGAGCAACACCAGCGCTTTCCCTGCTTTCAAAACACTTCCACAGGCCCAACGCTAATCCTCTCTCCCCTGTAGTCCGCTGATTAAACACCAGAGAGGCATATTAATACCCTGTTTACCCTGTTTGGGGGGTTAAAAAACAGCACTGCTGTCAAAGCTCTGTTCACTGACCTCAATAGCTGGAGTACATACAGTAGGGGAGGGCAGCTCAATCTAATAATCCACGTTCATCATGGATATCGGATGCCAATCCCAATCCCACCTCCGGATTTGACCTCTAGCCCATCATTTCACTAAATATTCCCCAAAAAATTCCTAGGAAAGGCTTCTGGATTTACTGTACTACAGACAACTACCGGTACTGTAAGGCTAAACTACTTGACTGTTTTTAATTCATTTTAAAATATCTCTGTGATTATTGCTCAGTGGGGGAGCGAGTCTTTAAAGATTGCACCAGGTGTGTTCCAACCCCTTTACAAGCACACTTTATTTAAAGGATCTGCGCACACACACACACACACACACACACACACACACACACACACACACTATCTGCATGCATTTCCCAGACTATGCATGAGGGTTTCTCTTTTAATCCAGGAATAGGACCATAACAAACCATGTGCATTAGAAAAAAACAACATATTAATTAAAAAACAAACTAATGGTTACAGAATCAGAAGGGCACACACAAATACACACACGCGCACACACACACACACACACGTACACACGTACACACACACACACACACGTACACACGTACACACGTACACACACACACACACACACACACACACACACTAAAGGATAACTACAGGCCAGAAGCTGTTATCTGTGTACAAGTGATGAACTCATGCATTATTGAGGCCTGCCCATAAATGGTGGATGAGGGCTGCAAACAGAGAGCTGGTTGACCCTCATTAAAAGCCTGTCCCACCCCGTGTGTGCCAGAGAGATTGAGTGGCAGTCAGGCGGAACTAAAGAGATGCAAACAGGAGATCAAAACTAGGGGCCGTGGCGGTGAACGCCAGCGCTGCTGCTCTGTTTGTTATTTGTGTGATTTGTTGTGGAGCTGCTGGGCAGTGCCTTTGGCTGGGGCTAGTGCTGCTGCTGCTGAGAATGCCTGGCCTTAGTCTAAACAGAGCTGGAGCTACTGCTGGAATTTAGAACGGGAAAGAGAGGAGAGAGGGAGAGAGAGAGAGAGAGAGAGAGAGAGAGAGAGAGAGAGAGAGAGAGAGAGAGAGAGAGAGAGAGAGAGAGAGAGCGCAATTGGAAAGAATGGGAGAGAGAGAGAGGGAAAGAGAAAAAAACGAGAGTGAGTGATTGAGAACGAGAAAAGAATGGGGAAGAGAAGGAGAGAGAGAATGAGGGAGAGTGTGTGAGAGAAAGAAAGAAAAAGGCAAGAAGAGAAAGACAGGATAAGGAAAGAATGGAGAAGAGACGGAGAAGGGAGAGAGAGAGAGAGAGAGAGAGAGAGAGAGAGAGAGAGAGAGAGAGAGAGAGAGAGAGAGAGAGAGAGAGAGAGAGAGAACAACTGTCTATTTTATTTGCTGAGCTGTATGACGAATGCGACTGGAAGCCGTGATAAATTCTGTTTACTTTGCTACACAAACAAGTCAGAGTCCATTTGCTGGAGAATGAGTCAAAAATTGTGGGCAAAGTGCTTAAAAAAAGATAAAAAAAAACAGTAAATGTGAGAAAAATGTTGGCAAAATGCAAGGGTCTCTGTCACACACCAACACTGAGAACTGCTCTCTATACAAGCGCTTCTGGCTAAATAACAAATGAGACTGACATTACTAATCAAATAAAACACACTACACACAGAACACATACTAATACACACACACACACACACACACACACACACACACACACACAGAGAGAGAGAGAATGCATGCTTACACACACACACACACACACACACACAAACACACACACACACACACACACACACACACACTGAAAGCATACTAACACACACACAGAGACACACACACACAGAGAGACACACAAACACGCGTGAGACACTTGCGCTGGCACTAGATTGATTAACACTTGGAGCAGCGATGCCCTGATGTGCTTTTCCATGCCATGGCCCCATTCTCTCCGTATGCCAACCCCGGGCAGGACCTGGCCACTCACCCTGCCCTCGTTTGTCTGGACGGACGGACAGCTGGCGTGGCGCTGACAGCCCCGTGTTGACCGCAGAAGCCTTGCCCAGCGCTCTGTCAGAGCTCGATGATAGGCACATTATTTAAGGCCTGTTTAGTCTAGTATATGCAATCATACATACATACATACATGCATGCATCTCTATTGACACAATGCTTCCTATGCTTGAGCCCGTCTGCTTAACAATGTTCATATGACATTTAAAGGGAAACTAGGTAACTTGTCACTAGTTGCATAGCAAAACCTGCATGGTGTTCCTTTAACGATTACAGTAACTGACTGTTGGTAAGGAATAATAAAGGACACGGCATTCATATATCAGAAACAACACACACACACACACACACACACACACACACACACACTGAGAAATGCTCTGTCACCACTGCATTTCTTTCCCACAGAAAATAACTGTGCCCTATTTTCTATTGAGCCCTAGGCTCATTGGAAGCGACGAGGCGCCGGATTCTCTCTGTTGAGTCCATTTAAGGCCAGTAGTGAGTAAGGGGCTTTGAGGGGGACGGGACCCCCTAAGCCCACAGCCCTGTGCAGCCACGCCAGGCCAGCCAGCCAGCAAGCCAGCCAGCCAGAGGGAAGAGTGTTGGATGATGGGATTGGATTGCCAATCGTTAGCCACGAGCTAGCTGAGGACATAGGCTATAGGACATGCAGCCAAAAAGGGGACATGAACACACACACACACACACACACACACACACACACACACACCCCTGATGAACACACACATAGCTTACATGTGCATTGATATAGTATGTGACACCTCGCCCCCTAAACACACACTCACACTCGCATGCACCTCTATAAATAGTACAATAAATAGTTGACATACGAATAAGCTCATGTCACCCGTTCCACACTCACTCCAGATCATATATACACACACTTACACACTTAGTTTGTCTCTTGCACACTCCTCTACTTTCAAACAACACTACAAGGGTAAAGCACGTAGAGTACGCGGGCCCACACACACACACACACACACTTGCATTGATGCCCTACATTCCGGCTACTCTTTGCCGCCAACACTCCCTCCTTTTAGTGTCAGTAAGTAAACATAGCAAAGACAAACGCGGGTGGATGGATACCAGTGGAGATGCCCATAGTCTGTTACTAAGCAGAGTGGAGCAGAGCAGAGCACACAAACATGGCCCTGATGAACCTCTGATGGAACTCTCTCTCTCTCTCTACAGCTCTCTCTCTCTCTACAGCTCTCTCTCTCTCTACAGCTCTCTCTCTCTCTACAGCTCTCTCTCTCTCTCTCTCTCTCTCTCTCTCTCTCTCTCTCTCTCTCTCCACCTCTCTACCACTCTTTCTCTCTGTCTTTTCAAAGCGGTTTTCACGATGGTCATAGTTCTCTCTATCCCTTGAACTTCTTTGTTGCATACACACACACGCACACACACACACACACACACACACACACACACACACACAAAAAGTGAGACAGAAAGAATGATACCCCTGAAACAGACTGGTCTCCACAGTAGAGAGAGATGTAGCGTACAGTATGCATCTATGTGTGTATATGTGTGTGTGTGTGTGTGTGTGTGTGTGTGTGTGTGTGTGTGTGTGTGTGTGTCTGTGTGTGTGTGTGTGTGTGTGTGTGTGTGTGTGTGTGTAATGATGATGGCAACGGCAGCTGTGCTGTGCTGTGCTGTGCTGTACAGTGCAGGGCTGGGCAGGGCTAAGCAGGGCAGGCTCCTGGCCAAACAGGGACCGGTGGGAAGGGTGTGTGTCTGTCTGTGTCTATGTATGTGTTTATAGGTGTGTGTGTGTGTGTGTGTGTGTTGTGTGGTTTACAGGGCACTGCGCCCGGCTCCAGTCCCTACATGGGCACGGCTCCTTGTCTGACGGCCCCACGTCCTCGTACACACACCTTCCCCCAGGGGAGCCACACGGCACAGCACTGCTGCGGCTGCCAGAAGCTCCATTACTGCGCACACACACACACACACACACACACACACACACACACACACACACACACACACACACACACACACACACACACACACACACAGTCCATGTGTCTCTGTGTCTCTCTTTTATCTCTTCCCCAGTCTCTCTTCACATTCTGTATTCAGTCTTTTCCAGTCCATCACTTTTTTCTTTCGCCCCTCCTTCCTGTTTCCCTTATTCTCTCTCTCTCTCTCTCTCTCTCTCTCTCTGATCCACGGCTGCCAAGCTTAACACTGCACTCATTAGACACTCAATCAGTCCTCAGTAGCACACTCAATAACACCCCCCACACACACACCCTCACATTACGCAAGGATACGCCAAGTTACTCTACGCTACGGCTGGTTGAGACACACACACCCGAATCCACACAC
>JAODXP020000033.1:9131749-9211749 GCA_027497455.2 Sardinella longiceps | reverse complement strand
AAGTTGAGCAGCTGTATACAAACATAAGGCCCCGTGAGCGATGGCGGCAGCAGTGACAGTGAGCACAAAGAGCAAGAAAGAGCAGCAGCGTTGACAAACAGCAAAGGCAACAAGTTGGCCTTTTGACTTTTTACCAACCACAAACCAATCAACCATCCACCTCCTCCACCCCAAACCCACCAGCAACCTCTGATCTGACCTGGCATTTCACCACATAACCCAACGGCTGTGGAGGCGATGGAGGAAGAGGAGGAGGAGGGGGAAGAGGAGGAGGAAGAAAGACGCATTGCGGCTGCGGATAACCAACTTCCTCAAGCGGTCGAGAGGTTAAGCTGTAAGGGGACAGGTGACATTTCAGTGTCATTCCATTTTTTTTCTTTTTAGCATCATTCTTTTTCCCCCAGTCATTTCCTTTTTCAATCATCTTTCTCGTTCATTTTCTTTGATTTCGTTTTTTTTTATGACACATCTGGAGGATGGAGGCGGGTTTGTGGTCTTTTGAGCGTAGCTGAGATTCGGAGTGGCGTGCACATGTGGTGTGTGTATGGGTATGTGTTTGTCCGTGTGTGTGTGTGTGTGTGTGTGTGTGTGTGTGTTTGTCCATATGTGTGTGTGCGTTCGTCTTTTTAATCAGTGACAGCCATTTCCTGCCCCTACAATCACACCCATCATTTTCCTGCCTGGTTGCCTCTAATTCAGTAGGTTAGTGTGGGCCACCTCTCTGTCTGCTGTGCCGTGATAAGGATTCCCATCAACCCACTGCTGGTACATTACTGGGGACGCATGGGAGCATGTGTACGCCAGATAGAGCAGTGGACAACGTTGGTGTGTGTGTGTGTGTGTGTGTGTGTGTGTGTGTGTGTGTGTGTGTGTGTGTGTGTGTGTGTGTGTGTGTGTGTGTGTGTGTGTGATAGGGGGAGGGAGAGAGCAAGAGAAGCTGACAAGAGAGGGATGTGAAGGTGACGCACATGAGGCAGCTGATAAATTCAAAAACAGGGAGGTCGGTGACACAGGCCTGATCTTGATCACACGGCACAATGGATACTCCAGAGAGAGAGAGAATAGGAAATGTGTGCTACTGTATGTACAATCCATTCAGACAGAGAGAGAGAGAGAGAGAGAGAGAGAGAGAGAGAGAGAGAGAGAGAGAGAGTGTGTGTGTGTGTTTGTGTGTGTCTGAGAAAAACACAAAGGGCCAAGCCAAAGATAAGGCAGTAGCACATGCCATACAGGAGCAAAAACAAATCAGTAAAGTATGTAGACGGAAGAGCGAGAATAAAAAGAAGGAAGCCGCCAGAAGCAGACAGGCAGGCAGGCAGGCAGACAGGCAGGCAGCCGGGGCGAGATGGGCAGGCTGCCTGCCCTGGAGCTCTGGCTCAGTCGCCCCAGTCCCGGTCATGTTACTGCACGGCCCTGCGCAGCCTGGAGGCCTACCCTATTGAGATGTCACTTTCGCTACGGTGGGGAGCAGGAATGCAACGCATGGGCTAATCCACACACACACACACACATAACCCTCAGCTTTTCTCTTCAAGCAGCACACAGTCTTATCTCACTTTATCACCTCTTTCTTTCTTTCTTTCTCTCTCTCTCAGTCAGGGTTAGGCGGAGAGTGGAAGGTTCATCTATGGCGGACAACTTTGGAGCCACCGGCGCCTGGAGCTGAGTAAACTCTCTTACACACACACACACACACACACACACACACACACACACACACACACACACACACACACACACAGGGGCCCTTGGGGTCAGGTTAAGACCTGTGTGGTGCTGTGCAGGCACAGGAGTCACTGAGGGTTATCAGATCTTGAAGTCCCAGTCGGGTTAAGAAAGGTTAAGCCTCCAACTCTGCCTGCTCTCAATGGCAACTTTAGGGGGAGAGAAAGCAGCAGCTCTGTGTGTGTGTGTGTGTGTGTGTGTGTGGTTTTGAAAAGGGGGTTCATCAAGGGACTGGACAGACACCAAGGCGAAGACATTTTAATTGGTGAGGTAAAAAACCTTAAGCACCATCAGGTGTGTGTGTGTGTGTGTGTGTGTGTGTGTGTGTGTGTGTTTGGGCTTGGCTGGCGGGGAGGGAGTGGGGTGGAGGGCTATAGTTTTCTTTAAGAAGGGAAGTCTTTGGGGTGGGGGGCACCAAGCCGATATGGAACTCATTATGGCTAAGGTCCAGACGGCAGGCCAGTCACCTGACGGCGTTTACGGAAGCGGCCTACATATCTCCGTGAGAAGGATGAGGAGTGTGTGTGTGTGTGTGTGTGTGTGTGTGTGTGTGTGGTTAACGAGGGGGGTGGCTAGTGGTGGGGGACTTTGTGTGTGTAAGCCACTTTACCACCCAAACAAACACAAAGAAAGGTTTTAAAGTGCCTCGCCTGGCAACGATTTTAATTTGCCAAGCGATTGACGTAACTGGGTCAGCAGTCTGACCCTACCACCTCAGACACACACACACACACACACACACACACACACACACACACACACACACACAGACACAGAGTCCAGTGGGCCTCCAATTCTAGTGACACAGAAATGTCCATTATCACAGACAACACCCCCCAACTCAAAAAAGGAGGGAGCACAGTACTTTGACCCCCCCAAAAAAGAAAGAAAATCCCACATACAAACCCCAGTAGTCCATCTGCCAACACCTACTGTGATTTAGAGGGGGGTTTGGGGGTAAACTAATAGTAGAGGGGTTGTGTAACACTAAACACTGTAACAGCATACAATGACATAGAGTCCCCTCTGTGCATGCCATTAAAGGTACAGTCTGAAACATTATACAATGACATTATACAATGACATTATACAATGGCACAGAATCCCTTCTGTGTGTAAAATTGGGGGTAAAAGTCTGCCATTTTAATCCACTTTACACTCAAAACCAGACCAAAAATAAACACAGGCTTAACAAACATCAACCAATCGGAACATTGCTTCAGTAGCATGGTGAAAATATCCGCAACCTCATTGGTCACTAGATTTATGGACTGGCAGTCGCATAATATCTTATTCGGCTGACCTGCTGGCTTTTTTTTCAATTTTTTTTTTACAAAATTACCCGTTAGCTGATCAATGTGACTGGGGAAGGGAGACTTTCAACCAATCCAATCACAGGGCTGCATTGTCATGGTTACAAAGTTTATGTGTTTAGGAGTTTCCAGTATAACCCTGGGCATTTTGGAAGAGTGGGTGTTTTTTTTTTCTTCACGCTATATTAATTAAAAGTGATTGACATGACATTCTAGTGACTTCAGTGTTACACTACTGCAACAAGTCTTTGCAACAGTGATTCACATGACACACACATACAGTACACACACACACACAATCATGTTTGTTCACACTTAGGTATGTGTGTGTGTGTGTGTGTGTGTGTGTGTGTGTGTGTGTGTGTGTGTGTGTGTGTGTGTGTGTGTGTTAGTGCAGAGAGTGTGAGACACTACAGAACATTGACGCCATCATCCATGTACATGTAGAACAAGACTCCAAACAGCTAACATTAGGTGTACACTGGAGGACTCCTCCTTAATCAACCATGAACACACACATGTTTAACACTCATGTTGTGGACAGACACACACACATACACACACACATACACCCACCACCACATCCCACTCACTACCCTCCAGACACAGGCACACACACCACCACAACATCCCATTCACAACCCTCCAGACTGTGTGTGTGTGTGTGTGTGTGTGTGTGTGTGTGTGTGTGTGTGTGTGTGTGTGTGTGCGCAGGAGGACCACACAGCCTCAGTGGTTTTCACAGTTCGTTGCCATTACAGTTGAGTATGGTAAACAGGGCAAAGCGAGCAAACAGTTGAGCGACACTCATCCCACGGAAGATTCAAAGCCACCAGAGATGAATGGGTGCAGGGGAGGGTTAGGCATGACTGCTTCCCACAGACAATGATGTTCATCCAGCATTAGACACAGAAAACACACACTCACACACACACACACACACACACACACACACACAGCTGGGCCTCCCCAGACAGTCTGTGGTCTAAGCAAACACAATGCTAGCGCTTTCACTGTGGATATTAACACAGGCTGAGTCTGATCCTATGCTTTTGTGACAGTGGGCCCTTTAAAACCACTGTAAACAGACTGGAGTTTATTTGTAAGCCATGTTTGGTGTGGTGTGTTTCCCCCGCTGCCGGGGGCAAAGAAGACAGTGCCATTCACTGACTAAAGTAAACTCAACTCAACGAGTCAATGGTGTGAAGAAGGTTCCCAGTGCACCTGCCCAGATCATCTGAGGTTGCCAATGCCAAGAGACAATAGTCGGAGGGGCCAGACAGACAGACAGACAGACAGACAGCTGAGCTGCACATCACCTGAGTCTGAATGCTGCTGGCCCAGCAATCACACAATGGCTGCTGCTGCAGGATTCACTCAACACACTTAGTTCAGCTTAGCTTTGGTTTGATCACGGATCACACATCACACACATTATTAACACAGAAAAGAAAGAGGAGACGGTCAGACATATAGACAGACAGACAGACAGACAGACAGATAGATAGAGATAGAAAGATTAAAGAAAAAAAAAAAAAACATCGACTTCAACAACATGACAATTACAGAGTAATATTTTTTTGACAGATGAACTTCCTAGGACCAGTTTAGACAGGTCCTGGTTGCACAAAAAAAGGTGCGAACTTCACCACACCATTGCCTCTCAATGCCGCAAACGTGTTGCAAAACAAAGAGAGTGTTCATTCGACCAAAACCACAGATCCTGCATTGTGTGTGTGTGTGGGTGCGTGTATGTATTTATGTATTTGACGGTTATGTGTGTGTATGTGTGTGTGTGTATGTACGTGTGTTCTGTTTTCTTAGTACCTGAACACACCTCTATGGCAACCATCGCCAATGGAACATACCTGGCCCTGTTTCTACAAAACAACACAGGTGTGAACCTTATTACACTGTGGTCTGACTGAGCTCACAAATTTCAGTTTCGTCTTTTCTTTTTTTTTCTTTTTTTGACAAATCCACCCATCAGGCCAGGCCTGATAAGTCACGCCGTGTTCTTTTTTCCCTCTCATCGCCCCCAGGTGCGAGCCAAAGACATACAGCCAATTAAACGCCACGCTCTAGGAAGGTGACATTCTTTGCATTTTCAACCCTAAGGGCTAATGTGTCTTTCTTTGACTTGACCCCCGGAAATGAAGAGAAAAATAAAGAGGAAAAAAAGGACGATAATAGAGTTTTTTTCTCTCTCTTTTTTCCCAAAAAAGCTTCAATGTCAAAGTGTGTTTGAGTGTCTACAAAGGATCTGTATAAATTAAGTGGATTGTTATTGAGCTTTGCCTTGGGTCCCTGGCATTTTTAATTAATGAGAATGCGGTCGAGATATTTGGTCACTAAACAATGAGAGACAGAGGCTACATAAATGTAAGGGGGCTCGAGTGTGTGTGTGTGTGTGTGTGTGTGTGTGTGTGTGTGTGTGTGTGTGTGTGTGGCGTGGGGATGGAGTGGGGGGTGGTTCAAAGCAGCTCTTGAGAATCTCCTTTCTGTGCTTGGTTGTATTTGATGTTGGCCCGCTTTGAAATGGAGCACTATGGCAAACCAAAGGGGTCTACTTTGGAACCGCAACAGGCTCTCTCGTGCTAGCCGTTACCCGCTGGCAGGTTCAAAGAGGAAGAAGAGGAGGAAGAGAGAGAGAGAGAGAGAGAGAGAGAGAGAGAGAGAGAGAGAGAGAGAGAGAGAGAGAGAGAGAGAAAGAAACACAACATCCATGCCGGAGGGAAGAGGCCTTTCAGTCTGCTCTCGGAGCAAAGAAAAGATTTCATCAATACCCTTCCTCCTCCTCCTCCTCCTCCTCCTCTTCCTTCACCTCCACTACTAATAATTCCATCTTTCTCCATCAATGAGAAGAGATCTGCTCAAATCCATTTCCAGCCATGTGGGTTTCTTCCAAGTGTATTGGATTGTATGGAGTGTGTGAGTGTTGTGTGTGTGTGTGTGAGAGAGAAAAGGGGAAAAAGAGAAATTGCTTGTTTGTGAGAAAAGGGGAAACAAGACAGAACAGAAAAAAAAGGATTTGTTACATGTTTTTTGTTCCAATGTGTTTGCATTCAGATGAGGAGATTGAAGGGGTTGGGTGGTATGGCAGGCAGAAGGGCTGAGTTAGGTTGGGTTGGGGTTAAAAATAAATAAAAATGAAAATCTAAGGCCGCCATACTCCACTGGTCTAATTTCATGGCTTTTGCTATTTTAAATATTGAAGGGCTTGTCAGCCAGCGTTTCTTCCACAAAGCAGACAGAGGGAAAAAGAGGCAGGGAACATTCCATTGAGAAATAAAAAGAGGGGGAGGGGAGCGAGTGAAGGAGAGAGAGAGAGAGAGGGAGAGAGAGAGAGAGAGAGAGAGAGAGAGAGAGAGAGAGAGAGAGAGAGAGAGAGAGAGAGAGAGCATAACAAGAGTTTTTTTTTTAAAAAAAAAAAATGTTTTTTACATCCATTTAACATCCACAGTACAGAGGGAGCTGGATCAGATGGTATATTAAAGGAAGAGATTGCACAGTGACAGATGAGAAGACTGTCTGTGAAGACAATCACATGCAGACACCACACTGTGAGTGAATTCGAGGACAGAGAGAGAGAGAGAGAGAGAGAGAGAGAGAGAGACTCTCTGAGGTGGATGACAAGGGCAAGAGAGGTACACAGTAATTAACATTAACAATTAACATTAACCTTGCTTGTCTGATCAGCACAGCTTCAGCCAAGGAGAAGTCAGCAAGACAAACAATAGTGTGACACTAAGAGATGTAGAGTGGAGGGGAAAGGCATTGGAGGCTGGAAAAGAGAGGGGAAGAATGTTGGAAGGTTGGTTTGAGAGAGAGAGAGAGAGAGACTTATGAAAGGAAGGAAGGATGGATGGATGGATGGATGGATAAAAAGAGAGTATTTGGAAGCTTCTCTCGGGATGGGTTGCTGGATAGACACGGCTAAAGTGATGCATGGAAAGAAGGATGGATGGAAGTATGGACAGATAGATAGATAGCTAGATAGAGACCCACTAGGATTGGAAGCTTCTCTAGGGTTGATGCAAGAGAGAGAGAGAGAGAGAGAGAGAGAGAGAGAGAGAGAGAGAGAGAGAGAGAGAGAGAGAGAGAGAGAGAGAGAGAGAGAGAGAGAGAGAGAGAGAGAGGGGAGACATGTGGTGGTGCACGGGGCCGGGGCGTGTGTAGGGTAGCACTGGCGGTGGAGGAGGAGGCAGCAGCACGGTGGGGTGATGGTGTCAGGTGTCGAGACAGATGGCTGTGCGTTTGTGATAGGGCTTTGCCAGGAGCCGCTCTCGCACTCTCCACCGGGGCCTCTGCTCTGTGCTGCTAGGCAGAGGGAGAGAGAGAGAGAGGGAAAGAGAAAGATGGAGAGAGACAAGAGAGCAGGAGATGGAGAGAACTTAACAGAAAGAGAGAGACAAAGAGAGAGAAAGAGAGAGAGGTGCCAATAGAGGGAAGGAGAGATGCCAAGAATAGATACAGGGATGTACTGTAGTATGGATAGACACAGAGATGGAAGGATGGATGGATGGATGGAAGGAAGGAAGGATGGAAGGATGGATGGTGTTGCTGAGTATAACAAAGGGAGCGGAAATGACTGACACAAAGCTGAATAAGTCAGGGCACTTTGAGAATTGCCTATAACTACTACCGGTACTACTGCTGTTGCTACTGAGCTGCTACTGCTACTTGTACTGTTGCTGCTACTAGTACCGATGCAGCTACTGCTACTCCTACTACTACTACACTCAATCGCATGGCACACAACCCTGCCATTTATAAACTGAAGCATTTCTTTTCTTTTTCACTCACAATCAAATCAAGGCGTATTATAGGCGCATGCCTATTAATCAGCAATTAGCCACCAAATGCTCCTCACTCTACCTTGGGTGATGCAGGGGCCTCTCACCTGAGTGATGCCAAGCCCAAAGCAAAGAGTACTAGCTGTTCCCATTCCCCTAAACCCCCCATCGCTCGCTCCAGTCCATGATGCACACTACCATGGAAAACCAGGACACGCTTGATGGAATGTGACGCGGGCTGTGACATATGGTCGCCCAGTGTAAGGGGTTAGTGGATCAGAAGGAGAATACAGTAGCTTATTATGAGGTATGGGTTAGAGAGGGTCACATGTCTCTGAAACAAACAAACGGAACAAATAAACAAACAGATATAAATAAAAGCAGAAAAGAAGAAACGTAGGACATTTTCCCCTCCATCATTCCACTGGCATTGTTCGGTTGATCGAGCACACAGATGTGGCTTGGGTTGACATAAAGTAGGCGATGCAGTCACAGACGTGCTGGCAGGCTGGCCTACAAATCTGTGGTTAGACAAACAGAGGAGTGACTAATGAGACTTATTATTAACGTGTTATAAACAAGTTCATTTGGACCTTGGCTTCTTCATCCCCCGCTGTAGTCAAACTAAAACCAAACCAAACTGCCTTATGCCAGCAGAAAAAAAGAAAGGAGGGAAGGGGAAAAAAACACAACTGGTGCGCTTTCGACCAAGGTGATTCATGTCGGATGTCACCGGAGTCGGTGGAGCGGACGCGAACAGGTACGATTGCGCTGGCGTTAGCCATTTCAGCTGTCTACTGAGATAAGAAGCCCACTCTGTATCAAAGCTCTCTCTCTCTCCCTCATCCTTTTCCGATCCCTTGGCATGAAGAGTGGCGCCCTTGCCAGATGAGGCGATATCTATTTAATCTTCGTCAGCACAGAAGGCGTCGAAAGCTAATGGATCGGTTCAGCCACAAAGGTAACGCTGCCATCACCCGGAGGCTTCCTTCTTAACCTTAATAAGGAAACAGGAATTTACTATTAAGCTCCTAGCTGCTCTTTCTTTCTTAAAGGCTAATTAACTCCATCACTTGGCTCTTGTGCTTTATCCTGCATAGTGGATCTGTGCCAGAGGAGTCATCCACCTTGACTGGCTCATCTCACCTCCAGGGTGGTTCACAGGGAGGATGAGAGAATAGATGAATCCCAATGCCCCTTCTTAGCCCTAACCCCTGACTTCACTAGTATGAGTCTGCCTTGTGATTGGCCAGTTCATGCCAGTTAAGTCCTAGAAGGTTCAGGGCCATTGGCTGAATTTCAATGTCCCTCCTTACCTCTGAGCCCTAAACCCTTAGAGGCCTGATGAATAGAATGAGTCAGCCTTGTGATTGGCCAGTTCAGGTTCAGGGCTTAGGGCCACTGGCTGAATCTCAATGTCCCTCCTTCGCTCTGAGCTCTGAACCCTAAATGTGGCTTAACTGGCATGAATCAGCTCCTTGATTGGTTGCTTAGAGGTTGACACTGGAATTCAGCCGATTTCATGTAGTAGGCAGAAGGGGAATTTGGGATGGTTGGTGTTGGCGGTCGATGGACACTGACGTGCACAAAATGAGTCACTGACGAATTTTTGACCTCAGCGATTCGGTCAGCTGAGGGGTCAAGTGCCAAGATCCGTCCCTCGCCGTGCAAACACCTGAGGTCACTCTCGGTCAGATTTGGCCAGCCCTGTGTAAGATCGGCAAGCATGACGACAAGAAAAAAAAGGGAAAAAAAAAAAAACACACAGGACACAACCGTAAGCACAGCAACGGTAACGGAGCGCTGCTTCCTGTCAGCAGACGGCGAGCGGCCCTTGGCCGGCGTTTTGGTGAAGGCAGCAGCAGATGGCTCGCCATAATCCGCCGCCGGGACCGGTGCATTCCCTTCGCCACCAGATATCCTACCGCACCGGCTCCATGGAGGAACAAACACACAGCATAAAAAAAAAATCTGATATGCTCCAATCCAAGACCGCCGCTAATGTAAGACGTGAAACCATAGCCACTCCAAAACACAAAGATAACAGATCTAAAAACCTCAAATGGTCTCTTGGGCTGAATGCCATACGGGCGCTTATGTCATGAAGACTGTCATCCAATCCTACCCAAGAGTAAATGACTGGGTTGGTTGACAGGGAACGCTCTTCGGAAATAGTCGGATATGAAGACGTCAGTTTAGCACCGCAAGATGAACGGGGCAAGAACATTTAATTAAACGCTTTCAGCCTGAGGTGAGATGTGTTGTGTACACCCTTTTTTTCCACATCCTTTGAAGCGCAAGTGATAGAAGTGTGCAGTGCACTGGGGCCTTGTGTAATTCAAACTGAAGGGTGTTTTTGTAGCTCTGCTGCCAGGCTAGAGAAACGTGCCAACGTGGAGGACAGGACATCCACACCTGGGTCACCCAAAATGGAACACTGGGCAGTGTCACTGATGTGCGAAATACTTCAGGCATGTTTTTAGAAACAATAATGAAAGAATAAATGAATGAATAAATAAACAAAAAAATAAATATATAAATGTAACAAATAAGCAGGGAGGAGGTGTGATGCCACCTACTGATAAAGCCCTTGTGTGTGTGTCTGTGTGTCTGTGTGTGTGTGTGTGTGTGTGTGTGTGTGTGTGTCTACAGAGTGATGAAAAATGCATCAGCATATCCAAATGCCGAACACCAAGTGAACTGGGTCCATGTAAAATATTCAAAAGACAAGAGTGTGTGTCCCTTCCTTGCCGTAGTTCCTGGTACAGTATTTTGGGCCAAAGTCGCTGAGAAAAGCGCAGGAGTGTCCCTAGGGTATCTCCGCCCCCAGGGGGAAGCATCCTGTTGACCTTGTTTAGAGGAACTTGAATCAAAAAACACACAAAAATAAGCCACTGGGATTTAATTTCTTCCCCTATTAGCTCCAATTATGTAAAGTGTGTAAGTGTGTAAGTGTGTGTGTGTGTGTGTGTGTGTGTGTGTGTGTGTAATCTTCCCCCCCTGCCACCCAGCCAGTGGCTCAGCCTGGCACCAGATCCGGCGCCAAGCTGGCACGGGTACGGTCACGGGCACGGCAGCTCTGAGCAGAAGCACACTTTGACTTATTCAACGTCCTCTGCTCCCCCTCCCCAGAGGTGAGGACACAGAATTGGTTACGCCAGCACACACACACACACACACACACACACACACACACACACACACACACACACACACACACAGAGAGAGAGAGAGAGAGAGAGAGAGAGCGCTGTGTTTGGAGGAGGGGGATTTTGTGAAACAAGGTGTCACAAAGCAGAGTAACAAAAGTAGCAAGGAATGGATGGAGGATGGATGGACGGATAAGAAGCAAAAGAGGGAACGGAACGAATGAGACAGCAAAGAGCCGGAGAAGAGGGATTGCCAGAGGACAGAGAATGCGATATCAGATAAAAGTGGAGGAGAGAGAAGACAAAACAAACAACCTGGAGGAAGCAGGGAAAAGGGAGAGAGAGAGAGAGAGAGAGAGAGAGAGAGAGAGAGAGAGAGAGAGAGAGAGAGAGAGAATATATCAGAGACCATATTGACTGACTCATGCTCAGAGAAGGAAATGGGCAATGATGCATGTTTCGGGGAGCTTTGATGTGCTTAATGAGAGGCGGAGATTGAGGGGATGTATGAGAGGAAGTCAGAGAGATCCTTGTTTTTTCCACTCCTTTCACTGCAACTTGTCATTTCCCAAATCTGTCATTCCCCTTTTTTTCCACAGTGGTTGATTAACCCTTTTATACCTCCATATGCAGATCGAGTGACAAGACAACCAAGACAGCTTGATGTACAGATTAAAGCGACAGAAAGACTGGTAGACAATATGGATATGGCAGACAAGCATGTAGGTAGGCAGACAGACAGGCAGGCCAGCAAACAGCCTGTTAGGCAGGCAAGCAGGCTAAAAGAAAGACAGATTACATCCTCTAGCGAAGAACACCTTCTTTCTGCAATTAAAATAGTGCTGGCTCTGTTCAGAGTCCTCCAATGCAACACAATGGCATCCAACACAATAGAAAAAGCCTGGGCTGAGCTGCCTCTACTTCTTCTACTTCTTTTCCTTGTCGTTGTCTTCTTCTTTGGCTGAGGTGCCTACTGCCGAGCCAGTGAGCAAAACCGGTGAGAGGCTTAATTAGTCTCATTCAGTCAAGACAAGCATTGTGGCTCCCCGCTGGGCGTTTGCCTGGGAGAGTTTCTCACAGTGCTGACAGGTGCTTTCCACTGGGGTGGGAGGCATTAATCTCTAGACACAAAACACACACACACACACACACACACACACACACACACACACACACACACACATCACAACACAACACAACACAGCGGCCTCAGGCTTGTTGGTCTCGCTCAGGGGTGACAATACAAAGGGCATTGATTCGCGCGCCCTCTGAGGGAGCTGAGATGCCCGTCTACCGGCTGCGTGCCGTCAGGAAGTGGCGGCATTCATCTTCTCTAGAGAACCACCCAGGGAGTCCACCCTAACCCCCACCCCCCCTTCACATATTCACTCTCTCTCAAACCACCCCCCTACATTTCTGACTACAGGCAGAAAAGTTTGAAAAATAACGGCTATTCATTCTATTGTGTTTCTTCATTCCAAATCTCTCTCACCCGTCATCACTACAGACTCTTCAGAGGCAGCCTGCACTGGCAAATCACTTCAGGTCCTAACAGTGGAAAGTAATTTACCCTCTAATACATTATTTTCATTTCAGTTTGCAGTTGAATACTCAGGCAACCAAATATTTGAACCCAACTCAGCAGTAAGACACCACAGATTAAATGCACCCCATCAATTCCTTTGTCTCTTCCTTGTAGCCCAGCTACCTGTATCCTCATGTTACACTGAGCTCCTGATCACCTCTCTTTAAGCCCCAGTTAGTCTCTGGTTTCTCAAAGACCAAGGCTCTTTCTGAAACATCAGAAGGCCAAATTATGCCCGAAATGTTCAGCAATAAAGAGTCCTTAGGGACAAGTGTTAACATAAGGCCAGGCTGTTTTATTGTTGTCATTTTCTTGTGGTAAATGCCCCGTGAATTCGTTGCGCAGTACACCAAAGCTGTAAATACATTAGACTGTGCATGTCTAAAGTTAAATAGTCTTTGCGTAACGAACGGAAAGGAAATAGGCCACCTTTCGGACTCGCGGTGATGAATGGCGTATTGGAGCGCACGGGGAGAGGCAATATTTCCAGCCTTCTGAGATAAAGACCTTGTGTTCCTAACTCACGCAGTTCCTTATGGGCGTCTCGTAAAAAAAGGCAGTGAATCAGATTGCTTTGTACAAAATTAAACAACGCAAGCAGTCACCACACTCACTGGGAAACTTGGACGCTTGAACGGAACCTCCGTGAGCACAAGAATTAACAGGAGCACCATACCGGTGAGGGTAAATAGTCCCAGATTTTCAGGAGTTTTCTGCCAAGATGATGGAGGCAACAGCTGGCTGTCAAGGTTACCTCTCAAAGAACAGGGGAAAAGCACAGAGAACTTTCTTTTCTCTTTAAACCGTTGCAAATTGACCGAGACGAATCCATTTCAGACCATGGGCAGGGCTTTCAACGTAGCTGAGTAATGAGGTCTAGAGGATAATCTTCATTAATGACAACACTTTAAGCGTTAAGTAGAACTAAACAAATTAAATTTTCAACGAGTTTAGTTAACCTATGCAACGGCTGTTCAAGGTAAATCACCCTGCACTATTCGCAATTCCCTGTAAACCCCTCAATTAAAGTTAATACAGCGTCCTAGTCGCAGCTAAGCCCGAAAAATAAACGGTTGAACACACTCTATTGTTAATGCCACTTTGTCTGCGTTCTTGAAACTCAAATAATGATTGATTTGCTTGCCGTATGCCTTAGTTTAAAATTGCAATGGGATTTAAAAACACCTAAGGAAAGCGCAAAACTTAGGTAAGAAAGGAAACTGCATTGCACGATGTTGAACAAAACAACCCGTGCAATCCTAACGTAAGGCACGTATGAAAACTGTCACCTGCACAGCCAACTACCTCAAAGACAAAGTTGCACATTTCCAACATCCAACGAACTGTTGCCATTTCAACACAGACACAAAGTAGCCAATATTTGGTCTAAACAGACTGGCTACTTCAGCATAACTACGCTGGACATTAGGATACACCGTTGGGTTGTCCAGCGCTGCTGCATTGGTGGCTAGTTATACATTTCGGAAAGTTAGTCGAAGCGTAGGATGACTTCGAAACATTTTAAAAACGCCACATTTTAGTCGACTCGTTGCAATATGGCTTACCTGTTATTCTGTAAAGGGCATATCCCATCCTGTCCGAAAGTACGTGTTTAGTAATCCTAGCCGTAGTTCCGGAGACCAAACAATGAACCACTTAATTTCCCCAGACGGTGTAGTTCTCAGTAGGGCCACATATCAACGAAGCCGTGCTATTCCTTGCGCTGACAGCACCGGCAGAAAACCCGCCCATAGTTCACGCCGATTGGCTCTCGTGTCGACGGACCCCTACAAAAATCGTTTAGTTGGTTTTCTTTGCTGTCAGTTATTGCTCAAAAATACTTAACCTCATCATGCATTGGAAAGGGAATCGGAATTGATCGAAGTAATTGGTTGTATTGTAATTGCACTATCTTTGAAATTTAATTTGTAAGGCACTCATTCACGTTTAACATTATAGCCTTCTAATGTAAACGGCCAAGGTAGGCCTATTTTAAATTGGTACGCTAGTGGCCTCCTCTGGTGATAGGGTGCGGTGCGCGTCTCTGGCGTTTTTTTTTTTTAATCGAGTTGGATGAGCGTTTCAGTCAATGTTCATATGTCTAGATGGACGTGTTTAGTCATGGAAAATAAGGAACCCCCTTAAATGTGGTAGATGTCTGCGAGCAACTGTCTCTGGGCCTGGGTCTGCAGTTCATGTAACTTGTCAATATTTGCGATTTTACACGCTCGAGTAAAATGTCACGCTATTTTTAGTAAGACCGTCTGATGGCAAGGGAGAAGCGCGGGGGCAAATAATTCGCAAACTCAGTAGGTGGTATATATTAGGCAATCATCATAACCCATAATTTAATAATTTAACTAGGGTAGGAGGAACCATACAAAGTCGCTGTTCAGGACCGCTGTAGCACAATGAAGTCACTACAGGTTTCCTTTATTTTCCCCAAAAGTAAAGTACAAAACAGAGTCTGGAGAGGAACATAATCACAATCACTTTATTTTTAAGCAACGGAATAAGTCATATCATGCCGTTTCTATGGTTTGTGACAAAAGTAACAAAAGCAATAGACATATACCCAGAATCAACATATTCTGCAACTCTCTGTGGGCAAATGCATTAAAAAGATATGAAAAGATGAACATTGTGAATAAACGTTCGCATTCAACATCACACCCTGTAAACCTCACCATTTCAAACATTTTGCAGTAGGGTTAACAACTCTGTCTCAGATAATTATCTAATCCTTACAGTGTTTTGAGCAGAGCTTGAACATCTTTTAGCGCTCTGTCTCTACTCATGTGTATCAGTTTGCGCTGGTTATGGTAAATGCACTCTGCGCATTGTGCGCAACTTGTGGAAGTCTCATGTCCGTGCGCTCCTCCGCACTCCCGGGACGCGTCAGATAGAGCGGTGTGTCGCTGGCGTTCACAGCGGTGTAACCAGAGGGCCCCCTGGTGGTGAAAGAAGAAGTGTGCAGGTGTTAGTTTTTGTTGGCCTGTCACAGATAAATGGACATTCAAGCATAGTGTACTTGTGATTTCCCAGCAATGAAAAGCAACATTTACCCTTGCAAAGTGAGTGTGAATGCAACTGGTTCCTTCTTCGTGTTGACAGAAACCTCATGAACACTGCGACTGGAGGACACTGTGTACAAAAACAGCAGGTGGCGCAATTAGCAAATATTCAAATAAAGGCCTCTGAAAGGAATAAGTATGGGCCTAAATGCTTGGCCAGTTATACTATAGACAGACATTTGACCTACTTTTTTAAAAACTTGATTAATCAGTTTTATTCTGCATCAACAAGTTGCACACTGTGATCTCATTTATGTAAGTGTGTGCATAATGGCAAAATAAATGTCTATCAAATATCTCTCTATTGATGCAAGGAACATCTGTCTGTGTATCTGTGTGTGTGTGTGTGTGTGTGTGTGTGTGTGTGTGCTCCACGCATAACTCTGCAACCATTCGTCTGACTGACCTCAAATTTGGTACTCGTCGTGACTGAGTGCCAAGTTTGGTGTTGTTTAGATAAAAATTAGTAAAGATATCATTAAATGAAGCTCAGTACACTTCTGACGCTCTAACTAGCCACTCAGCACAATGCTATTTCAGTGGAGAAGAAAAGACATAGATACAGGTTCCTTAGAATATTTAGTTTACACTAATTCACTAGTCATTCATAAAATACTCATCATTTGCTACCAATGGAAGTGCAGGAGCAGCATCAAAACTGATCACTGATCACCCCTTCTATTTCTTTCTTTCTTTCTTTCTTTCTTTCTAAAAAGTTTGGTTGTATTTTCATCATTCCACAAACTTTTATTCTCAGTAGCATTGCGAGACTCAATGTGCTCTTTTGCCAACTTCACACCACACAGCAATGCCTCCAGGAGCAACAGGGGTAACGCTAACCGGTACTGTATGAGTTTCTTTACTTCACTGACAATTCTCTAGCCTGGTAACCAGTGAAGATGTTGGGTCTGGTAAAGAGTAATCTTTAAACTAAAGTCTTACAAAAACATTTTCAAAATGCAGCAATCATATCATGACTGCTGTGGTCTACAGATTAGGGTATTTAATTTGAAGAGTTGCCGTAAGGGCTTGAAACCTGAAGAGCTGCCGTTACCATCCCTGTAGACCTTGGCTGAAGTGCCGTTGAGCTAGTCACCTAACCGTTCACTGCTGCTATAGCAGACAGCCAACAGCTCCAGGTTAGTGTGTGCTGTACTTCCGTTCCGTTCCTATCACTAATTCACAACTTGGATAAATGCAGAGACCAAAATTCCCTCACAGGATCAAAAGAGTAGGGTATAGTAGGCCTACTTATTACTAGGGTAGTAGTAGGGTAGTAGGGTATAGTACTTATTACTCCCAGCTGGAAATGAAGGAGGTCAAAGTGAAAGTTAACTGAAAATCCAGCGTTTATAATGAGATAGACCGGGTAAAGTAATGAAAAGAAACAAACATGGTGCAAATATGAAAATGTGCAGGGAATCAGTATCAATAGACAGTAAAGAGGATGCCCTCATTGGCTGAGAAACATAAGCCCCACCCCATGCTAAGATAAGAGCTTATGATAAGCAGTGATGTATAAAGTATCCAAAAGTCCCACTTGAGTAAAAGTACAGATGCCCAGCAAAAAAAACTTTGGTAGAAGTCACCTCCTAGCATGTTACTCAAATAAAAGAATAAAAATATCTTGTCTCTAATGTAGTTAAGTATGAGAAGTAATCTTTAATTAAATATACTCAAGTAATGAAAGTAAAAATACAAGTAGGCTAAAAAAACATTTTACAACATAGGCAGAATAGTGAACTGTCAGCTGAATGGGTCAATGGAATATGAAACTGAAAGTGAGTTTCTATGCCTTATTTAGTAAGGGTTAACTGCCAACACACTACAATGTTTAAAGTATTTGTCATTCTTTTTCCTGACGGCGTTCAGTGACCTTGAGCAATAGGGCTACGGATTGATTCACACCATTCACCTTTAATGAAAAAATTGTTTGCACTTGTTCACTGAAAAATTGGCACTCAGTTGACCAGTAAAAGTAATTTCAACTGATACTTTGTAACTATACAACCAATTGAAAATGTAGGAGTAGAAGTGTGGAATTTTCTCAGGAAATGTAGTGAAGTAATTGTGTCCAGCCAAACCTGCATTACAAATGGCAATCTGCTAACATTGCTGCTGGACATAACATGTAATCCACGCTAACAATTCAGTGTTGTCGCATTCAATGCACCTTGGCTCCATGCAACACAACCATTTAATAACCTCTTTGTATAGACAGTTTGTTGATCAGTAGGCTGATGAATTATAATTCAACTGTGTGAGGTCATATGGTAGCCCCTTCCAGCATTATACAGATAAAATATTTAAAATATTATATTCTGGGAACTGAATTGTGTATTCAGAAGTGTGCGGTATCAGTACAAAACATATTGGGTACATTCATTATTGCAAGTCAGACAAAGATCAGACCATATTTAAAGACAAATGTATGCCTCATAGTTGAGCTAATTACAGAGGGTTTGTTTACTTTTGCATGCACTGTAAATGGATGGGTGGATGGTGGCCCAATGTCATAATTACATGCTGATCTCAACTTGAAAGGAGATTTGAGGAATTCTGTGAGGCTCCAAGCTGTCTTGTACATAGCCACAGGGAAGTATTACAATTTCACTTACATAATGGCATGATATGGTAAAACAAGAGATGTGGTTTAGCAGCACTAATTAGTCAGCAGCTCAATGTTTTTTTGTTTTGTTATGTTTTTTTTTCCCCTCAATGGCACCTTCCAGGCAGCATTGCATGCAAGGCCCTATCTTAACCCCAACACTAACCCTAACCCTAACCCTAGATTTAGAGAGATAGGGCCTTGAAGGCAGCACTGCCTGGAAAGCACCTATAAAGGCAAAAAAGACCAAGACTTTTTGCATGTTAAATAAAAGTTAAAGGTTTGCATGTTAGGGAAACACTGAGTATTGACAGTTTTGCCATGACATCAAAATGGCTGTTTCCTCATAACTGAGGACCCCCCCCCCCCCCCCAAATCCCCAAACCCTAAACCCTTGAAGATATAACTTGCATGACTAGGCAAAAATGACAGACCTATTCACATCTGTCCAAAGATATAGCTAGTATATAAATTGGCTAAAATGAGTTTTTGAGCCTAAGTTTTTGATGGTTCAGAGCTTAGGGAAGGGAGCATACAAACTCAGCCATTCTGTCTGCTGTTTCCAAGGGGAGAAAATCACCTAGTAACAGCCTTTAATGCAGCTCACCTGATTTGTCATTTAGAGAGAGGGCACTCTCTGGCAGTTCCAGGGCTAGCATTCTCTCCGGGTCGTCCACACACGGCTGGCTGCTGCCCTCCTTCTCCCATTGAGTCTGTGCAGAAACTCTGGGGTGGAACTCCTGCTCCTGCTCCTTCTCACAGACAAACACATCACAGCCTCCATGGGCCTTAGGGATAACCAACTGAAGCGGAGGGCACTGGATCAGGGGCTCCCCCAGCTTCTGTAATGAAATCTTTCCTCTTGCTTTGCCCCTCGCACCCGCGACAGGGAGTTTGTTAGGCTGAATTTCCTGTCTGTCACCATGGTTACCTTTACCATACCAAATCCCTTTTAGCTCTTCCTCTTCCTCTTCAAACTCCCAGTGACCGGGCTGAATGGAATCCACACGGTTGCCATGGGCCCCAATGTTTATCCCTTTAGAACTGGCCGTTGTCATGGATACAGGAGTATCAGAACACACTGAACAATTGACATCAGCGCAGACTATGATGCGAGTGGTCTTATGAGCACTTAGCCTTCCATTTGAGCCCTGCGCAATTCCACCAACATTAGCCCTGTTTTCTATGGAATCAACCATGTGATTTGATTTACTAGAGTTCATGTCCTTTGGTCTGTAATAAATGTGGCCATTGAGGTCCTTAATTTTAGTATGAACACTCAGGCAGTTGTGAACATGGCCTGTCGCTTTAAGAACTGATGTGTGGTTTTGTGTGTTGGCTGCACAACAAGGTAGATTCTGTGGTAAATGAGTACTGGCTTTACTCCCACTGTCTTCATTGTTAGCCTTTATCTCCATTACCTGGACGACATTGTCATCTTCACCTTGAGTGAGGGTACTGATTGGAGAAGTCTTTGACTGCACTATGGCTAAGTCAGTGCTTCTTGGGGAATGTTTTTGGTGGGAGCTAACAGCAGCATTGGACTGTGAAGATTCAGGAACTGTTTTTGATGGATGACCTTCCTCGGGTTCTTGGTCCCATGGACTCTCATGTTTGGCCTCCTCAACTGGGCTGAGGATGAACTGTTTCTGCTTGGGCAAAGTTGGAATCTGTGGTGGAGGCATCTCCTGATGGGTAGCAGGCAAGGCTGTTGGTCTGGGCTGGTGGTGCGAAAGAGCCAGAGCCAGGGAATCATGGAAGTCTGTGCCAGCAGAAGTACTGATGTCTATCTCTTTTGCTTTCTTTGGTGGGCCGCAGACATTCAGTAGAGGCGCTGAGGGAAGCTGCCCCAGGTCTTTGGGCAGATTGAAGCTAAGTGTGGAGCCCATGGATAAGTAGCAGCACTGACTCCTGACTTGACTGCTAAGGATGGCCATCTCTGCTGGTGTCTGCAAAGATTGTGAGCTGACCTGCTTGCCTGAGTGTGAGGCAGCAGCATCTGCCATTGGTCTCCCAGCCGGGGGGGCGGAACTGAGGAGAAGAGGGTTCGGCTTCACGTAAATCTGTAACTCAGCACTGGTGAGCGGACACCTCTGTTTCCGTCGACGACCCAGCGGCCAAGTGTCAGCGCAGTATGAGGCAGTGGAAGCGGGAGAACCGGAAGCGTTGTCCCTGGCTAGTGCTGACTCGTCCAATCCTGTGGAGCCTCTGCGTCTGTGCCTCCCTGCTCTGGTGATCTTATCACCCAGGCACGAGGGGATGGCCGCCATTTTGGACAGCGTGGGGATGAAGACAGAACTAACTGCAGGCACAGAGGGAGAAGATGATGGTGAAGATGGGGATGGAGATGAAGAGGAAGTGGACGATGATGATGATGAAGAGGAGGAAGATGAGGAGGAAGAGTGGCAGGAGTTGATGGAAGGTGATGATGCCAATGGCAGTTGCTCTTCACCCCTGGTTCCAGGAACATCTTTGCAAGTTTTCTCTGGGATTTTGTTGCTGTCACTGACATGTAGGAAAGTGCTGACCTGTTGAGAAGGAGGAACAACACACACCAACACAGACAGATCAGAAACCACAAAAAATATCAAGCTTGAAAAACCAACCACTCAAGCCTAACCTCAATGAAGAGGTCTGCATTGCAATGGGTGCAATAAAAAGAGGAGCTCCATCCAAATGCTAAATTCTTTAGGCATTATGAAAATCATATGGTATTGTTTGGGTTCCCAGCTGCATTGGCCGGTGACAAGCCACAGACGTGACTAACTTGATTGCATGCCACATTAATAAATCCTACGGTCATTCGGGGCCCCCGTTGTCCTTCACACTACATACCTCGGCTAATTGTTCCTCAAACCTCTCTGTCCCCTCTCCCTTCCCCCAGACCAAAGCCCCACTGGGAACCATTTCAAAGCATGAGGCGTCATGGAGACTCCATGGAAACTCAATTATGAGGTCATTCCTTCACCACGCCAACCAGGGAGGAGGGGTGGGGTTGGAGGGAGGGGTGGGGTTGGGGGTTGAAGGGACGACTAGGCCAAGCTGAGCTGTGAGCACTTATGGTCTGACATCTGGGTTTCAGGTTGTACTTTAATGACTTTGGTGTGAGATTTACGGGGATGATGACCAAAACTTTTTCGCCATAAAGTGGAAGACGGATTGGTGTACTGATTTAGGTTGACTCCAAAATGTCTGCACCGCATTGGCCTTCACGGTCTCTCCTTAGTGTTCGCTCCAAATCATTTCGATCCCAAATAAAAAAACAAAAACGTTTTTTTTTTTTTATGACTCATTTCAGCCAAAAGCTTACATGAAAACACTCACTGTAATAGGACTCTTGTGTTCCTGCAGTTCTTTGACTGCAGCACTTTTAAGAGTCAAAAGCTCGGAAACTGACTGACACACTTATACCCATGAGGCACAGAGTCTCTGTGTACTCTAAGTCTCTCTGAATAAGCCCATGTTTACATGTAAACAGGTACTGATAACACACTTCCTTGTTCCTGTTGCTAACTGCTATTGTAAGGAGCTAACAGCCAAATAGCCTTAGGGGCTGAAACTCAGGGATTACATCTACAGTGTTTATACTATAAACATTTCCCTCATCTGTAACCTGCTGTTGGACAGAAAAACGTCTATTAAAAATGTTGTAAGAGTGAACACAAGAGTGAGGGTTCTCTTGTCATGGAAGTGCTGGTGGAATTATTCAGATTATACTGTGATTATTATGTATTTCATCAACATGTATTTCCCGTCAGTTGTCAAGGTTACATGTACTGTATATCTACTCTCCAAAATGTCCTTTCCTCTTCAAAAGTAATGTGACCAGGTGGCAACAGTGACTGAAAGCACAGCAGAGTGGCATGGATCTGTGCTCCTGTGGATGTCCCCAGGATATGCAGAAAAAGTACTCTAAACAAACACTTCTTCTCTGCTCTAAGTAGACTCACACAGCACGTTTTGACCTTTTTGAACCCTTTTAACTTTTCCTCCTCTAGGTTAAATGATGACTCAGTTGGAACAGACAGTCAAAGTGACAGCGCTGGATTTCCTTCTCACCCTCAGGGCCTATATTGTCCATGAGGATCAAGCTTGGCCCTATCTGATGTCTGAAGTCAGGACTGAAAAGCACCACCACCCCCCATATGACACATTTCAAAATAATGCCAGGAGTGACTCACCCTGTGCGTGGCTTCACAGAGATCCTTAGAAGTATCTTTGGAAGGATCCTTGGAAGGATCCTTGGAAGGCTCCTCAGTGATGGGCAGCTCTGTTGGCGTCTGCACCTGGCTGATACCCCGCTCCTCCTCATCGAAGCTCAGGATGAGACAGATGCTGTTGCCCAGCGATCGGGTTGTCGCCTTGCCCGGCTCATCCACAACAACACTGGTGACACTAGTTGAGCTGCCGTGAAACGGCACCGTGGCGATCATGGGCGCACTTGTGACATTGAGACTGCTGGACACACTTGCTGTGTGCTGGGACTCAGGACCCAGTGATTGGTTAGTTGGGTCTTTGTCACTGATTGGCTGAGATTGAGGGGGACAGAGATTCTCGACCACTCTTTGTGATTCTGAGAGCCCTGAGTGTGTTGTCTTATTCTCGGGGTCCAGGTGAACTTTTCCAGAACCTTCCAACACAATATCTGGTGTCCTCTGGTGTCTCTGATTCATGTGCTTTCTCTGAGACCTCCAGTTGTCTCTGATCCATCCCAGCATGCTTTGCAGCTCATCAGTTCTTTCCCTAATCTGCCAGGGTGAGAGAGAGAGTGTGAGAGAGTGTGTGTGAGAGAGAGAGATTGTGTGAGAGAGAAAGAAAGAGAGAGAGAGAGAGAGAGAGAGAGAGAGAGGACAATAGTTCAGTGGTTGGGCCGACATGTCGTCACTGGTTACAGCAGAAGTGGGTCAAGTGCTTATTAATATAAACTGCATAGCAGCATAAAAGTATGACCACTCAGAATATTACGCCTGCACATTCTTCAGGTATTCTATCACACCAAAACACATTCATTAAACATTACTTGTCTTGAGAGGACAGTATGATACAGTTGTAAAAAATTGCACGTTATATTTTCCAGCTAAGAAAAGCCTCAAGCCCTGCTTATGACCAACTGCATGTCCTTGCCAACCACAAACCCTAAATATGGATACATTTAGTCTCTCTCTCACACACACTCACACTCATTCTCACTCAAACACACTCACACTCACTCTCTCTCTCTCTCTCTCTCTCTCTCTCTCTCTCTCTCTCTCTCTCTCTCTCTCTCTCTCTCTCACAATCAATTTCTCAACCATTCTCTCACACACACAGTCTCACTCAACCCTCTGTCTCTCTCTGTCTCTCTCACGCACACACTCACAATCTCAGCCAGGTGATGGCCGTCATCCATCAGTGTTTGCCCAGTCGTGGTAAGTTGAGTGAACTCCTCCATCTTGTGCTGGATACGGAGGTCCAGCTCTGACATCACCGACCCCTTCTCCTCCTCATCACCATCCTCAGCAGCCTGTGTCACAGAGCCAGAGCCTCCGGAGAACAGGCAGGAACGAGTGTCCTCGGCCCACGCACTGCACAGAAAAAGGGACAACTTACTTATTATATATGAATTATTGCAATTCAATACTATTTTATGATTAGCTTCTTATGTTAAGTTTGTGTTTTTCATTTTAGTGTTTGTACTAGTCCTTCTTGTATGCAGCACATAGTCCCTACCTGCCCATTTTTGGGACTGTTAAAGTTTATGTTTGCTTATCTTATCTTCGGCAATAAAAAAAATCATGTTCAGTGAGCATCATTAATTAACCATCAATAACAAAGACCAATAACACAAATAAGCATTCACAGCAACATCATTCTAATGTTCATAGTATGGAGTTGTCATACCAAAACTATCAAATGCATCATCAAAGTAGAGGTAACTTAAATTGTAAGAACGACAGTAAGAAAGATTGTTACAGATTTTTTTATCTTCATTTGGTATCCATAAGCACCCATACTCTCATGAGATGTGGCTTTTGGCATCATTGCTTTGAAAAGTGTATGCCAATTGAGCTCATGTCAGTCGAATTTAGCTCAGAGGAAGAGGATGAAGTGTAAAAATGGATATAAAGAAGGAGATAAGGAAAGAGAGAAAGATTGACAGAGAGAGAGCAAAGATGGGAGGGTGAAGAATGTGGAGAAAAATGAGAATAGACATATCAGCTAAAGAGAGAATAAGGGAGAGATATAAAACCAATAACATGATTAAAAATTGGAAAAACAAGATGGCAATCTCCCTTGACAAAAAATCCAATCTAGACTGTGACATCTGTCTTTTGATAGAAAAAGAATTACTTCAGTATTCTCGCCTGAATGTCTTTGATGAGTGAGAATGAGAAATAAATTGAGTGAAACCAGCCTTAACTCACATCATAGCCAGGTACTTTTCAAAAAACTCCTGCAGGTGTCTGAACTTGGTCAGCCGTCCTCTGTTCTCGGCCAGGCTGCGGCCTACCTCCTCCCAAGCCTGCAGGGTTGCCTGGACCTCCTCCCCAAGGACCACTGCCTGCTCTGGGGGAAGCTCTTTCAGATGAGCCGCTAATTTCTCCATGTCTACCACCTCCCCTTCCATGATATGGTAGTCAACCTGAGCGGATATTGCAAGAAGAACTTTTGTAATTTTTTGCTCAACGCTAACACTGCTATAGGCTAAGAGTAACGGTAGTACACCGAGTAGTGTTGACACAGTTCTGCACAAAAACAAACACAATCTCAAACATAAGTCCTCTGCAACTCTTCAACTAGGCCTACATTCCTATTCAGCTCATTCATTGTCCCTTCTTTGTGTTCTGGCAATCAAAACCATTTCCTTTGTTTGTAAGAATCTGAAAGGTAATTAGCCGCCGTCGTTGTTCTGACCTCAAGGTCATCTTGCTGCTCCTGTAGCCCCTCCAGCCCTGCAAGGTCAGGGTCACACCGTGCGGCCATGTTGGACTCCAGCTCCAGGATGTCCATGCTGAGCTCGGCGCAGCGCGACAGGTGCTCGTTAATACGCAGAGTCAGAGTGGAGAGCTGCAGAGGAGAGGAGGGAGGGAAGAGTAGAAGGAGAGAGGGAAAAGTGGAGGAGAAGACAGAGGGAAGATTAGAGGAGTGAGGGAGGAGTAGTAAATTTAATTCATAGGAAATGATGGAGGTCGGGGAGTGGTGTGAAAATTAATAATATTTTGCTGTTCTATTTGTGAGAGAGAGAGAGCCAGGTGCATCACAAAACAGCACATACACAGACCCACACATACACACACACACACACACACACACACACAAACACTTAGCCCATACCAGGTTTGTGAGCTGCTCTGTGGCCTGATCATGTCCCGAGAACTGCTTCTTCACGCCACTTCCTGTTTTGTTCAGGTCCACCCGCACCTCCAGCATCTCAGATGCACCAACACTCAGATGGCCTGGCTGCTCACCGCTCTGCCCATGAACCACCTACAGGAAGAGTCAGCTTTGTTTGTTTGTTTGTTTGTTTATCTGTTTCTTCAAAGGTTGATAGAAGGTTAAAAGGAAAGGTAACTCAGGCATAAATAAACAGAAGTAAGGGACACATCAAAAACATTACCACATGCACTAAAGCATTTAACATTGTTTATAGACCCTATTCAGGAGAGTTTCAGGATTATTAGCCACAGAGCTGTTTCCCATAGGGGTTTCTGTTTAAAATTAAAGGCAGAGTCTTCTAATTAGTTCATAAGGCTGTTTGATGTGATGCAAACATAGTAGAGTTGGTTTGAGAACAAAATGAGAAAATGTCCAAGGATTAATTGTTTTGTTTTTGTTTTGAAGTGGCATGCAAAGGGACATGAAACATCAAGGACATGTCCCGACAAAAAAATAAAAAAAAAACACACAAACACACACACACATATAGATTCTAGAGCAAACACACTTGACCAAATGAATTGTATACACACACACATACACACACACACACTTCACAGTATCATTCCATCAGTTGGTGCAGCTGCCCACGGAAATCCAGCATTGAACTTGGCCCGCAGTCAAATGATCTCACCCCGTCTATCTCCAAACCACTAGCTTCCTACATGTAGTCTAACATCTTCTATCATATCAATAAAGGCAGGTAACTCCCCACCTCCCCAACCCCCACCCCTCCCTCAAATAAATCTTAAGGAAATGTTTACCCAGGGAGGGCGGATGATGGTTTTTAATGCCAGCTTTGGGCTGAGTGCTCAAAAGCAGGACTCCAAAAAGGCCGCAAACCTGAGACGTGCCTGGAGCAGGGAGAGGCCAAGCCAAATCTAAGGCCATGAAAAGCAAATCTAATAACAAGCTGCAAGTAGGGCTCGTTGATATGACTCACTCTTTGGCTTGATGAGTGTGTTTGTAAATGCCACGCTCTAATTATGCAGGCAGGCCTCAAAGCCACACGTAATTACACACACACACACACACACACACACACACACACACACACACACACACACACACACACACACACACACACACAATGAAGCACATATGGAAAAGTGTAGCCACAAGAGCAACAGAGGTAGAGAGGGGAGGAGATGGAGAGAGACCCACTTACAAACACACACACACACACACACACACACACTCTTGCTCTCTCTCAAACTCATGCAAACATTACGTACACAACACAGGGGGCTCTGCATTCCTACCTGCCACATTCCATGGCTGTCCTTTTGTTCCAGGTGTTCCAGGAACTTTGTTAGCATTCCGGAATCGCACTCCCCCACATTCTCGGGGGGAACTTTGGCCTGTGCGGAACCCCAGCTGCATTCCTTCACCTCCAGACTGGACTCCTCTTCATCCCCCACCACCTCCACCTCCTCTTCCTCCTCCTCTTGCTTCTTGGTAGGTTTGTCTGAGGAGGTGCCCGATCTCCCTTCCTGTCTCCTCAACAACTCCCACAACACCTCCACTTGCTCCAGCAGCTCTTCGATCTTCGGACAGTTTGGGTCTTCAGCTAGTTTCTCCTGGTCGAACGTCATGCCAATGTTGTCCCTTAGCCATGACCGTGTCTGAAGTGATATGAGCGTAGAAAGAAACATGTTTCACACAGATATGGCTCTACGAGATATGTAGCCCACATACACTGCAGGCATAGATTAAATAATGAGAAAAACAAAAAAGCATAAAGCATTGATATTACATTACATTATTATTGTATTTATTAAATTATATTACAGTATGTTCTTATTGTTATTATTCATCCTATACTGTTAACATATAACTTATAACTATGTTGTATGATTTATTTCTTTGTATATTTAATTAACAACCGTCAGGAAATGTTTTGTTTTGTTTTCTTAAAAAAAAAAAGAGCTAGGTTTCTTTATTTAGTCTTTGTGTGAGTCACTCTCATTACTGCTGTATTTTATATGACTGATTAGCTCGTCTGTCTGTCTGTCTCACTGAAATAGCCACACATTACACTTCATCAAAATCAGATGTTCAACAGAGCTTAGCCACATGGGAAGCATATCAGCATTCAACATGGGGAGTTATGCAAAGGGGGAAAGACAGGGAGAGACCCTCTAGCTTGAATTGATTAGTAAAGAAACGCGATGTAGGTACTCCTATTTTTGGTCAACGCTAGAATATCCAATTAAAAGCCAGTGCACACCAAGTATGGATTTTTATACAAAATATTACTAAGCATTGAGAACATAATTATGTTAGTGAACAGGGCACTTAGCCTACCTCGTTTTTTATAAGATAGATAGATAGATAGATAGATAGATAGATAGATAGATAGATACTTTATTGATCCCCAAGGGGAATAAGTTCTGTGTACACCAAGTGTTCTCAATGCTTGATTCAATGTCTCATGCTATTACAAGCCTTTTTAGTATTTTAAAAAGAGTGATTTGGATGTGTCTGGCAAAATGGCACGATACACTAATTGGCTAATGTAATTATAATTTTATACAAACGTTTGACTCATACCCATGGTGAAAAAACTCCGGCATTAATTGCTCCAGCCAGGTCAAAGCAATGTTTTCCAGTTACTTTAGGTTATGGAAGTAATTTAAGTTAATTAAGTTATTTCATTTATATTTGTTAGTGAAATACCTTATCAGCAGATGAAGTAGACTCCTCCACCAGCTCAGAGAGTTTGCTCCTGTCTTCTGAGATGACACTACTGCTCTCAGTCACCTGCTGCGCCCTGAGAGGGGGGGGGTAAAATAAGTAATATCAAGTAATATCAGGCTCCAAAGTAACATTTGTTTTATAACGATTCTTGGTAAGGTTTTTTATTTATTAATTATTGGTAGGGTTTTCAGACAGACAGACGATACAGCAGACAGACAGACAGACAGACAGACAGATAGATACAGTAGATAGATAGATAGATAGATAGATAGATAGATAGATAGATAGATAGATAGATTTAATCTGTAACTTGTAAAACTTGTATTGTAAAATAACACAAAAATGGTTATTCAACAGGAGAATCTGGGTAAAAATCACAGCATGTTTTATTTGGGAATGTGGGATCCTCCACCATAAGACTTAACAGCGTGTTGGGGAGAGGCAGGCAGTGCAGTAAGGCTACTTACTGTACGTCATTTCTAATTACATGCACTGCAACTAGAGCTTTTTATGATGTGTCTCTGTTGGTTAGTTAGCACATAAGGGAGAGAGAAAGAGAGAAAAACATCTCCTCACCACTCCTCCTCTGCTTCGGCTGTTTCAATAGCAGCGTGTTGTGGACTGGTGTTGTCGCTTTCAGGAACCAAGTCTGTCATCAGTGTTAACCTCTCTCTGCCCCGTGAGTCAAGTGTGTCCTGTGAGGTAATACAAACACACACACACACACACACACACACACACACACACACACACACACACACACACACACACAGATAATAAATGGCAGGCACACATACAAACATGCACAGAATACACACGCATAACAGTTTGCACACAACACGCACCCACACATATCAACACACACACACATATATACACACACACACACACAATAAATGGCAGACACACAAAAACATATGCATAAAATACACACACAAACACACACCCACACATTTCAACACACTCGCACAGAGACATTCACACACACACACACACACACACACACACAGATACATTCACATACACACACATACACACACACACACACACACAGAGAGAGGAGTTATTGACTATGAGGGAGGATGGGTACGTATGGTCAGCGCTCTAATCACTGCGGCGGGCAGGCCGGCTCTTGAGGGCCTCCTTCAAGTGTAATCTCAGCAGCAGTAGCACTACTTGAGTCCGAGTCATTCCTGCCTGTGCAGGAGGCTCAGAAAGGCCCTTTGAAGACGACTCCACTGACCTCCACCCCTTTCAGACGATTCTGCTCCTCTTTGATGTCCTTTCCCATGATGCCCAGCACCTCGGGTTCCGTGACGCTCGGTGCGGCCGCAGCGGTGGTGGTGGGGGTGCTACTGCACTGCTTCTCAATGACGGAACTCTGTGGTAGAACGTGGGCTCTCTGGTTCCTGCTGGGGAGACAGAGAAACGTAGTGATCATCATCACAGCGATATGCAAACAAGGTTAGCGGTTGCGTAATGTCTCATTGCTACTCCAAAAAAGCTCAAACAGTACTTGTTGAAATTTGCTATGAGCTATTCTGTCTGATTTTTCTCTTTTTTTTTAGTTTTTTTAGTTTTTTTTCTTTTTTTGTTCTTGCTCCCAGCCTATTGCGTAATGGCCATGTGGATTTAGCTTGAACTCCCGCCACTCAACTTCACTCCACACACACACACACACACACACACACACACACACACACACACACACACATAACTGATAGGGATGGGATGGGATGATGCAGTGTATTGAAGAAGTCCTGTCCTGTGGGATCTGGATGTTGTGGTTACCGCCAGCGTCAATGTCAGCAATGTCAGCCAACAGTCAGCAATCAGGGGTCTTACACGTCCTGCCAGAGGAGCTTGGTGCTTACTACACTTTTCCCCAATGTACCCCAAACACACACACACACACACACACACACACACACACACACACATCAAATTCCACAAACACATACAGACATATAAGTGTCTCCATCAACACCCCAATCCAATCCAACCCCACCACACTCCACCCTGCACCCCCACCCCCACACCTCCCCTCTAACCCAAGAAGTTACATCAAGCATCTGGAAGTCACTTCCAAACGCTCATTCACTCAGCCCATGACGCAAGGCTGACTCTAAGATTACCGACTGTTCTGATTCAGGAAAGCATGTGGCTGTCAGTTATGTAACCGTGACATGGTGAGTTTAAGTGAGGCAATATTGTGTTGGGCGGGGTGGGTTTGGTTGGTTGGGGTTAGAGGAAAAGGATGAAGGAAGGGGGAAGGTTGGAGGGGGGGGGGTGTTGTGGTCGTTGGTTGGTTGGTACATGAAGGGAGAAGTCAAATGGCACAGGCAGGATATGAGGTGGATGATGTCACCCCTCCCAACGCGGTTAGCTCATGGTTTCAGGAAAAGGCCTTTTTCGTGTTTTGTTTTGAAAAGGGGGGGGGGGTAGGGGGGGGTATGGGAGGGGGGGTGATAGAGCTGCTAGCTAGTCAGGATACACAGTGGAAGGGGTGATGGTGCGCGTGGTGAGATGACTGTACATAGAGACGGCGGCGACAACAACACCACACGCGTCATGAAGGCGAGACTGGTGTGACACTCACTCCGACCTCAGTGATACGCTGATGTCATCGAGATTATGTACACCGGTTGGAGAGCATCCTGGAACGTCAGGGGGGATATTTAAAAAAAAAAAAAAGACAGAAAAAAACAATAAAAAAGAATATCGCATTTCCACGGTCTGCATGCATGCATGCGCTCATCTACCAGGGGGTCGGAGCATTCCTGAAGACTTCGCTGCAGTGAAGGTTATTCGTTTGCGAGCCATTTGTAATTCATTAAGTGTAACTGCAGCTGTGGAGCAGTGGACAGATTCAGAAATCACTGACACACACTCACGTCCACTTAACAGTGAAGTCAAGACAGCTTGGCCCAGCTGCACACCAATACAAACACACACAACACACATTCTCTCTCTCTCTCTCTCTCTCTCACACACACACACACACAAAATCGCAGCAGTTTGTTCAGTCCAGGCCGAAAAAAGCAATATGAAGACATTTTACTAGGCGCAAGAAGACCCAGGCGCCTGCTTCTCCCACCTGTGAAGCCATCCGTCCATGCGTTTAGAACAAGTTCAAAGCAGCACATCTGGACTCGAGGCCAAACCTCAGACAGATCGATGATGTGGAGGGGAAAAAAAATCCTCTATGTCTGTCCATTTATCCAGAGCATACACCTGGCCATGTGTCTTCAAGCCTTCTCTCATTATAAACTCACAATAAAGTTCTCCAGACTTACTCCATGCTAGGGCTACACTAGTCAAAATCCACTATTCTCTTCAGTAGCCTATTGGAAAAGAAAAATACTTCTAAAAATACTTCTACTTTTACTAAACAAAATGTAACCTCTGCAACATGCCTATACTGCTTCATGCATATTTATTTCTCAAAAGCTCTGTGTATTCCACACAATAAGCTATTTTATTTACAGTCATTTCACAAGCAGCACCATGTATAAACCTATGGAGGACCAGGAGTGTCACGAAAAGAAATACATGATGTCTTTTTAAATCTCTTTTTTAAACTTTAATTGGATTTTCATTTAGTTGTTTGATGAAATCTCGCTTTGTAAATGACAAATTATGTATTTCTTTTCGTGACACTCCTGGTCCTCCATATAAACCTCACATCAGCGATTTATGCAAACTAGACAAAATAAAACCATGTATTAACATCACCCGTGTATTAACCTCACCCATATTAACCAAAGTTTAACTACTAAATCATAGTCAGATGATCAGTTTCACTAAACATTTTAAAATAAATGTATAGTGAAATGTATGTTCCCATGTACAGTATAGCCCTCATCCACCTCAAAATAATTACATTTTTTAATATCAGTGTGCTAACCTTGGTATATAATTGGGAAGTGACAGTGTTATTATCATCTGGAATGATTTAATTATTTGACATAAAAGATATTTGAAGGTGGTGGGAGAGGGAGATTGTTGGCCTATGTGTTTGGCTAAGTTGTTATGCAAGAGTCTCTGAGCGAGCATAGCCCCAGCTGTGTCCTCAGAGCTAACCCTTCCTCTGCTCGCTCCCCGCCAGAGTCAGTCAGCTACAGTATCATGCAGATAAGAGTTGCTATTCTCTTCTGGTTGAGGTAAGCTCCGCTATTAGGTTTCAGCTTATTAGGGGCTGAGGGGAGATAAAGCGCGGCAATTTCCTTTAAAGGATGAAGGAGTCTGAGATGGCAAATGAGTGTGCGCCATGTGTATTTGGTGACTGGACACACTGATCGTTCGGCATACATCACAGGCGAGGAATGCTTCGCCTATGACCTCACTTCATTACCCTCTCGACATCTGAGTGATGTTAGCGTTGGCGTGCGCGCAAAGACACACTTCATAATAACGTTTCTAATCATGTTTCCATCTCAGCGACAGACAGACAGACAGACAGAAAGGCTGTGTTGGACCAGGCTTGGAGCAAGGAGAAGCAGAGCAGACAACAAATTGCACTTGGAGTCTGATTTGACGGAGTTTGTAGACGAAGAGGAAAAGAAGTATAACAGTTAGAAGCATTGCACAGCTTGTCTGAATTTGTATAAAAAAAATATGTTTGGGTTTTTTGAGGGAGGAGGTTGGCCATGGCCTGAGTCAAATGCTCCTTGGCAAATTTGAACTCAATGGTGCCTTTTTGATCCTTAGTTTTAATAAGACCAGATTCTGTAAAAGTGATTCAGGTCAAATCAACTGAAACCGACAATGAAACCAGCCATGAATGAACTAAATATCACAGGTAGCTGATAAAATAAGATGGCATACAAAATATCGCTTCCACTGTTTTCATGGAAAGTTTGGCATTAGTGAAACATAATGTAAATGCAATCTTTTTCAACGCACAATAGTAGACTTGTAGTTGTATTAGATGACTTGGTGCAACATACTGTAGAAAGGCTGCATCATACTGTTAGTAGACAAACAATGATAACAAGCTGATCTGTGATTGGTTTAACTGCATGAAATTAATTTGTGATTGGACAGTGTGAACAGTGTTCTTGGAGTCACCCCATTTGTCTAGAAAATCTAAGAGAGGTTAGTGCTCACAAAGGTCAAGGAAAAAAAGGGAGATAGACACCACCTGGTATTTGCACTAAGCTACATTTAATGGAGCGGGGAAAAAACTGCTAAATCTTGAAATTATCTTTTTGAACTTTGACCCTTGATCTCGAAGCGCTTCACTGCTCACCTGAGGGTGTCTTGGAGACGGGCCCAGCTGTGCTTCACCTCGGCTTGCTTACGCATCACCCTGGTGGCCAGCGTCGCGTGGAGGTCACCGAGGCGTGACGCCGTCTCGCTTAGCATCTGGAGAGAGAGGGAGGGAGACGGAGTGAGAGAAAGACAGAGAGATAGATAGATAGATAGAAAGAGAGCGAGAGAAAGAGAGAGAAAGTAAGAGAGAGAAAGACAAAGAGCAAGAGAGAGTTTACGTGTAGAGTGAGACAGAGAAAGACAGAGAGAGAGGGACAGAGAGAGAGAGAAAGACAGAAAGACAGAGAGAGAAAGTTTATGTGTAGAAACAGGAGTATTTGTGTGCATGGGCTGGGGGACGCAAAAGGAAATGACACCATTGTTTTGGAGCCGATTTCTATGTTATATGCCTTGGGGTGAAACATTTTCAGAAAGAAAAAAAGAAAGTGTGGGGGATTTCTATAAATAACAGCAGGTTTTTGTCAAGCGTAACAATGGACCATGTGCACATATGGCGTTTGGCAAGGTGAAGAGAAAGTGGGGGGTTTATGTAACTACAAAATAATGCGTCACATTTGAGCATTTTTCCAGTGACTTAACATCAGCTTTATTTACAGCTTGTGTTAATACTTACTCTGATTTGAAAGGTGATCTCAGTAATATCCGTGTCAACAGAATTTCCTTGATTGTTTGGAAGTGATAGACTTCGCCTCTGTAAAACACCAAGATGAAGAATAAGAGAGAGAGATGTAAAAGAAGAAGAAGAAGAAGAAGAAGAAGAAGAAGAATACACATGTTATAATAACAATGGATTATATAGCAATTACAAAATAGTCTAATTCAAAGTGCATATTGCATGCCTAAACAAATGTTTGTCATTTTATGTAATTTAATGTGGACGTTGATCACTGATTGTGACTGGAGCAAGTTTTACCTTGCTGTTGATTGTCTTGATTAAGTTGTCTGCTTGCTGGTAAAAATTGGACACGTCCAAAGCCAGCATAAGGTCCTTCTGATAGTTCTTGAGCAGGGTGCGCAATCTAAGCCACCTGCATGGAGAGGAGACAGACAGAGCAGGGCACAGATGAAGATGGGGAAGCTCCCTGTTTGTTTGGTGGGCACCCTTTAATGCCACAAACCTTTATCAAATTAGAATGGCTGTTTCCAAATACGTTTGGGTTTCATGAATGCTCTCATTGCTAAGCACTTTTTAAGGTTCATCACTTCGCCACACTGGCGGAACCCACAATGGAGCTTTCAGGAACCCTTGTAAAAAAAATACCTTAGTTCTCTGAGGATCTTTGAAGGATACTTGAGGCTCTTGTAAAGGTGGAACCCAAAATGAGGAACCTTTACAGGGCCTCAAGCATCCTTCAAAAATCTTTGCCCTCAATGGCACCTTCCTGGCAACACTGCCTGGAAGCCAGTACTTTAACCCTAGTCCTAACCCTAACCCCTTTAGCCCTCACCCTAACCCTACGGTTGTGTCTTGAGGGCAGCACTGCCTGGAAGGCACTCTTGAGAGCAAAAAAACACCAAAGACCTTCATGAACTTTCAACAATGTATATTTTAACCACTATCTGTAAGAACCGAACTGCTTCTGGAAAAAAATATAATATTATTACAATTTCCTTCCATTTACTGTAGAATTCATTATTTATATTATATTTCCTAATCTCCATTTGTTGTCCAATGGAACTCTTTAGCATCTCTGTTTGACCACAACATATACTGTATTATCTCTGACCAGATCTGACTGGAGAAAAGAGACACCGTGAGGTTTGTGTTGGGCTCCTGCTATTCTTATAGCACTACAGGCAGGAGAAGACCATCAGAGAAACACAGATTGTTGAACAGATTTTCACTGTTTCATTTCTTGGCATAACATGATTATCAGGCTAGGCTAAGTCTCTTTGTGAGTCACATCCATTGTTTGCCAGTTGTCTGACATGTAAGCAATTACGGCAACTTCTTACGGTCTGTTTAGGTCATCTGTGTCTTCAGACTCCTGGAGCTTCTCCGAGCTGAAGTCGTGAAGCTCATGTTTTTCCTGTGGATTGTCCGAGAGGAAAAATGAGATGGGATCAGAACAGGATGTGAAGAATGCCAAACTCTTAGCGATATTAGCCCTGATTAGCTGGCAAAAAATGTATTCTTGTATCCTCTGGCTGGCTGAAAACGCAAAAGGTCTGGAGAGCTTGGTTGGTCTTGGTTTGTTTTTCAAGTTAATGATGTAATTAACTTTTCATCCTTTCCCACTATCTCGCTGTCTCAATCTTAAGGAAATCATCCAAAGTAAACAGCTAGCCTAATGATGAGGTCATGAATTTTAAAAGAAACCAAAAAAATAATATGAGGAATTATAGGCTAGTACACGAAAGATACACCCGTCCAAGGCCATATTTAGGCACAGGCCTACTTACATACTCGCTTACTTACATTAAAGCTAGAATCCACTTCAGCCCTTTCAAGGTTAGCCTACTGTACTGTTGGGGGAAGTTAGCTTACTAGCCCCTTACCTCCCTGAAGTCCAGACTGGCTGTGAGTTGGATAAGTGAGTTCTCAAAGTCCTTGAGTTCCCACTGTCGGGCCTGAACAGGCCCATCTGATGGGGCCTGAAGTGGCAGACATGTTGGAACAGTCTTATGGCCTTGTGCTTTCAACCCTGATTGTGGTTCATTCTGAAAAAATATATATATATATGGATGGATTGTCATCGTAAAATATGTTCTGTTTAACAAAAGGTTTATGTCTAGATCTATGTCCATTGTTTCACGCTGTCAGAATAACCTTCCAAAGACTACTAGAGCAACAGACACTCTCTCACTTCTCCCTTGAAGACCCAGCTCTTCCATGAGTAGGCCACCTCTTGTCCGAGTCCCTTCAACCTAGATTGCACTAACTGCACGTACAAGATCACTCTTGCACTCTCACTTTCTTGATAGCAAATTGCACTCCTAAAAAGGTATTTAGTTGTGTTTTAGTTTTATTGTTAATCCTTTGTTAGTCTCTTTTGGAAGTAGAGAGAGTAAGTGGTTTTAAGTACCTGGGAACACACATATCTGAGGACCTGACCTGGACTATTATTTTTTTTATTATTATTATTTATTTATTTTTTTATTATTATTATTTGTTTATTTACTTTTAACAACACAGTCTGTGGAGTGTACCTGTCCCACATTTCACTGCAAATTGTGTGCTATCATGATTATGTATGTGACAAATAAACTTGAACTTTAATTAATGCATATGAAGAGTTCAGATGCAAAACCCCCTAACTCCACTTGACCACTTTTTGAGAAAAAGGCCATTTTTTATCAGGGGTTTACAGTGTTTTGAATGTAAACAGATATTTTAGACACGGCGGGGAGCAGGTTTTATTTTATTTTTTTCACAAAAACATTTCATTTACACATTCTAGATTTATACAGGATTCACACAATATCATTAACTCAGTTTTCACAAAAATGGTGTTTAGGGGGTTTTGCATCTGAACTCTTCATATATTTAAATGGATGTATGATGTTTAAAGTTAATGAGTGAAAATGCTAACAGCTTTAAGTAAATTCTGGTCATAGAAAAGAGAGGGAATTGTCGACTAAATTAGAATGAATCCCTTTCATCTCCTAAGTTCTAACACTGTGTTATCTGGGTGCAGCAGGTAACCTCATGAAACTTTCACACTATCCATCTGTCAAGTGCTGCATGATATATCAAGCAACCATGACCTCATGCTTTCTTGCAAACTGTCTTTTTCTATAGCCTATTCTCTCTCTCTCTCTCTCTCTCTCTCTCTCTCTCTCTCTCTCTCTCTCTCCCTCTCTCTCTTTCTTTCTCTCCCCCACGTTCCACCGAGCCCCCAAACTCCAGAGCCCTTACATCATGGTATGAAACTAAATCACTTGAACAGCCAACTCCTCTCAATGATGTCTGCTGCTCGTTAGGAGCTGCTTCACGTCTCCTTCCAAAGCACTTTGTAGACTGTCCAGAAGTGCAAGGTGGTGGTGATTGCCCAGTTTTGTTTGCATCAAGGAGAAACACAAATTATTGGATTGTTTGGGTCGAAAAACACTTGCTTTGTTCCCCCATTAAGTGCAATTTGGTGGTTGTGTGTCCAACTCAAACACAACGTCATGCTCTGTCGTCAGTCTTAAGTGAAATTTCATCTGATTCTCATCAGCTGGCATTTAAATCTAAAAAGTGGTGGTTTTAAATTGATAGAAAAAGTGGACACACACACACACACACACACACACACACAAAAACGCTCAAGCAAAACGTCATTCACTCAACAACGCTAACCACAATGACATGCACTGGCTTTTGGTCGGTGAGTGCTTAGCAACGTAGCTACAACTCCAGCTTCAAGAATCCTGGCCCAGGCACCGACACGACAGGGCTCCAAGGCATGGGGGTGACACGGCCAAAACAATGATCTCATCCTCAAATAATTACCCCTCTTGTTCCCTCTTGCACTCTCTCTCTCTCTCTCTCTCTCTCTCTCTCTCTCTCTCTCTCTCTCTCTCCACACCCTGCTTGCCATTCTCTACTCCCACAACTCTCTGGAGGTAGTCGACTACTCAACACTAAACAAATAAATTGCTTTAGAGGAGAAATAAATAACACTGTGATAGAACATCCCATTGTTTGTATTTATGGCATGTTCTAGAAGAGGTGAATATGTTGTCCTTGTTTTTCTGCTCTCAGGAGAATGAATGGCATGGATTGGGGTTTTGTTTTTCTGTTTTTGTTTTGTTTGTGTGTGTTGTTTGCTCATTATAAAGGAAACTGTGTTTGGTCTGGCACAGAACATGGTGTTTTACCTCCCATTTTGAATGGATGGCTACATATCTTTCCAGGGGAGTCAGTTGTTGTGTTTTGTGGTGAGTGTTGTAAATGCACACGAACACACACACACACACACACACACACACACACACACACACACACACACACACACACAGAGAGAGAGAGAGAGAGACACACACACACACACACAAGCACAAACAAACTAACAAAAAAAGGAGCAAGGAGGAGGTTACCGGGCATGCATAGTTTTGGGTCATTCCCATATAACAATTATCATACAACACCACCATTTGCTTGTTACCTCTGTGAAGAACAGAAGTCATTACAGACATAATTAATTACCAAAAACTCATGTCCGCCTGCGAATATCTTTTCTTTGCTAAAAAAAAAGAAAGAAAAGAAAAAGGAATCCTGTCCCTTCAGGTTTAGTGGAATTTGTGAGCCTCTCCATGCAGGGCACAGCACAGCCCAGCACAGTGTAACGTAGCAGAGAGAGAGAGAGCAAGCAGTGGAAATAACATGCGAAATATATGAGCCTGCCTTGTGTAATGAGAGCCTGTGCATGATCTCATCTCATATGAGTACAGCGTGCTGCACACTGTAATATCCCACACTTCTTTTTCTTTTTCTTCTCCTCTACTCGTCTTTCTACAAGCCTGTTGCCCTTTTTGGTTCAGTGAACAATGTGCTCTTGTTTTTGTGCAGGACTGCAGCCATTGTAGGGAAAACAGCTGTTAACCCCTGGGTATGTGTATTTTTGATCTATTTGGTTTTTTTTGTTTGTTTTGTTTTGTTTTTAATCAGATTATGAAGAGTGTTCCTCTGGGACAGATTATTTAAGAATCCACTTTAAATGTGATAGAAACCTAAACACTTCTATTTAGGCTACTTTAAACTAGGCTAAAGCTAAATAAATACTAAATGAAAAGACACATGCTTTTTCATTTAATTTCAGTTTCATGTATTAGTAAAAGTTATTTTCATCATTAGTTCTTTTGAAAAAGCCAAATGAAATGAAGTACTTACCTTCAGATGAGAGGACATGTCCTCGCTTTCCCCCTGAGGAGATGGGGCAACCGGAGCGGTGCTGTTTTTACTGTTTGTGCTCCTATCATGGTTGATGCCACATTGCCTTTGGCTTTGCATTGCATTCTCTGCATTTTCCTCATGAATATCACCACTGGTGCAAATAGCAATTTTCTTAATGGACCTGGATGATGATGATGAAGGTGAATCCAAAGTCTGGTCGTCTGGAGCGTCCTCGACAGGTGAGATTGCCGGGTCTACCTGTTGGCTCCAACAGCTGTTAGGAGGACTTGGTGAGTCGTTGCATTCCTTGGTCAGATGGTTCTGATTGCTCATTCGCTTGTCTGTGGCCGAAGCAGCTTGGTAAATGTCCACGCAGTCCGCATATCTCGATTCAACCGGTATGGACAGTTTGGTGCTGATAGTGAAGGGCTGGATTCGCTTCATGTTTCAGTCTGATGATCACTTCTCACCAGAAATAAACAACTCTTCCAAAATTCATCATTAAAACAAAAGCCAAAAAAAAATAAAAATAAAAACAGCAATAAAAGATGCAAAAGCACGATTTAAGAAATATTCTTTCTTAAAAAACAAATAATAATAATAAAGAAAATGAAGGTGAAGAACATGAAAAAGTGTTGTATTCTAGCCGAGCTGAGGATGAGGAAAACACGGCGGTGCGTCTCCGCAAGAGTGACAGGAGTGGAAAAGCCTCTGGTGGCAAAACTACGGAGGACGTAAACTGTAAGCGGAGACAGCCCACTGTAACTTTTTCTCCCTCACACCCCCAACCACCCCCTCCCTCCCTCTCCTCCCCTTTCCTTCCCCCCGCACACACACACACACACACACACACACACAGATGTGGTCCAGCCTCTGTGACTGGCACAGGCAGAGGGGGCATAGGGAGGAAACAGCAGGAGGAAGAGAGAAAAGTACCCACCCAGACAACCAATAGCCAGAGAGACAGAGAGTGGAGTAAGAGAGAGAGAGGAGTAAGACAGACAGAGAGAGAGAGAGAGAGAGAGTGGAGTAAGAGAGAGAGAGAGAGAGAGGAGTAAGACAGGCAGAGAGAGAGAGACGAAGAGAAAGAGAGGTTGAGTGAAGTAAGAAGTAAGAGAGAGAGAGAGAGAGAGAGAGACTAAGAGAGAGAGAGAGAGAGATGGATTGCACTACAGGATGGGGAAAAGTGTCCGGCAATGTGCCTGACTATGGACAGAAAGAGAGAGTGAGAGAGGAAAAAAGAGAAAGAGCCAGAGGAACGGAAAGGAGGAGGGAAGAGGGGAAAGTTTTGTTAAAAGACAAGTGAGGTCATCTCTCTCTGACAGAGTCTCAGCAGAGAGAGAGAGAGAGAGAGAGAGAGAGAGAGAGAGAGAGAGAGAGAGAGAGAGGCTGGGGGAGGAAGGCTGTAAACTTGAAGCTGTAAAAACTTCCTCTGAAACTAAGAAGAGCAAAAAAAAAAAAAAAAAAAAAGTCGAGATAAGGGCAAAGTTAGTCAGAAAACAGCATATTCTCTCAGGAATATGGAACAAGCTCCGCTCTTCTCTCCTCTCTCCTCTCCTCTCCTCTCCTTACAGAAGGGTCCTACTGGCATGCCAGCAAAGCAACGCTTAAACTTTTAACTGAAGTTTGTTGTACAAAAAGCTACATTTTAGCTCTCATCTAAAGCAACTTTAGACTGTTTCGCTAAATCAATCTTCTTCTTTTTTCTTCTTCTATTTTTGCACACTTTATTGGTGTGAGGTTGAAACAAAGGGAGCAGGAATTAAAACATATAAGAACTCACACATAGTAGCCCACAGTAAGGGCCAGATTTTCCCCTCGCAAACCAAACAAAAAGTTTACAAGTGCATGTTTTCGCACCTATCCTGTTTAATCTGTCGAATCTTGCGGGCCGTAAAACGATTAACAGGCCAGCACGCCTCCTCTACCTGCAGCGGTTTTTGCCCTCATTGTCCAAATATTTACAGACCAGCAAAGGGGAGAAAGAAAGAGAGAGAGAGAGAGAGAGAGAGAGAGAGAGAGAGAGAGAGAGAGAGAGAGAGAAATGTTGCACTATTTTGGCAGTTGGCCTGGCCATGATTTGAACCAGGTGTCAATGGTGTCTGGTCTAGACTGGTCAGGGAAGGAGCAGGTAGGCACTGCATGGAGAGCATCTTTCTAATCTCAGCAGCGCTCAAAGCAATGCTGTTAATTTGTAGGCTATAGATTAGAGAGTTGTTACTGTGTTGGAACTGTTGAAATTACAATTAATAACGAGAAAGCACTTGGAGAGTGCATACCTCCGTCAAGGCAATATGATCACTGACACAAGGCAATATGATCAAAGACCGTTGTCCAGAAATGTCATCCAAATCTGTGCATTACTTTTTGAGACACAGACAAGAGAGACAGAAAGACAATCGTCAGTAATGATAAATAAGGATTCATTGTTTAGCAGTTATCATTAAGACTTGGATTTCAGTACAGGAAAACCATCTGTAAAGCTTCTGTGAGCATATGGACCTTACTGCCATGTTATGAGGAAAACTGCACAGCTCCCAAGCCTTTGCAACATTACATCAGTAAGTGTCCTACAAACACAACACCAACACTGACATCCATCAGCCACTTACTACCTCTACACATCCACTGAAGTATTCCATTGTGCAATTACATTCTCTTCACGTAGGTAGGAACGATGATACTGACACTTGGTTGAAAATCTGTCTCCCATGAAACTGACGACATACGACACATCTCAACAGAGACTCGATGTGTACTACAAGCTGTAAGGCACATACGCCATGTGTTGTTTTGTTTCAAGTCCTGGATGGCTGGAGGTGGTTCACTGCCAACCAGGCAAGTGTGTGTGTGTGTGTGTGTGTGTGTGTGTGTGTGTGTGTGTGTGTGTGTGTGTGTGCTCTCTCTCTCTCTCTCTCTCTCTCTCTCTCTCTCTCTCTCTCTCTCTCTCTGTGTGTGTGTGTGTGTGTGTGTGTGTGTGTGTGTGTTGTCTGGAGTTTCCCCTCGTTAGGTATCCACATCTCCCCATAAAGAAATTCTGGAATTTTCTGTTCCTATAATGCAGGCTGAAGTAACATTAATCAGTAGCATATAGGACAAGACTGAGAAATCTTTAGTACTACACATGCAACAACCTTGCAGATCTTGTGTCATGTGAACCCACCTCAATTATATATTTCAAACATGCATTGTTAATGTTTACACTGCTGTATTGCTGTATTGTCTTGTGTTGTCTGTCCTGTCCCTTGTCTGTCTTAAAATGCTCTATCTTAAGTAGTCATTGTTCTTTGTTTACCTTAATATGTGCACTAATGACAATAAATGATAATAAAAAATAATCGCTTGACTTGATTTGACTTGTATCAGGCGTAGATAGCCTATATTTGTTCTTCTTACAGACGAAAACAATAGAATTTTAAAATAACATATTTATCTTAATGTAACACATTAGATCAATTATAGGCCTACACCCTTCCATATCAATCATGCTGTGTATCCACCATATAAATACTGTGTACCCATAATAACCACCCACACACTTCACAGCGTCAGCAAGATGTTTTCATCTTTGAGCATGTGTAATAAAACAACAGGGGCATAACAATGGGTGTCTTTGATAGTCACTCACCGAGACTAAGACAGAGGGTGAGAAAAAGAGAGAGATTTAGGGAGAGAGAGAGAGAGAGAGAGAGAGAGAGAGAGAGAGAGTTTAAGGGCTTATAGCAGCAGAGATGAGTGTGTTGCTGTTCTTACTAACCTACATGACCTTAAATTCCACACTTGCTAGGTCATCCTCCTCTCTGGTGCTGACAGAGTTTGTGGACAGAGCAAGAAGAACAAAAGCCTCTCTTGACTCTCTAGTGATGCAACTGTCATGTCTCACTGAGCTGCCCTTAGGGAGGAACAGAGGGAGAAAAAAAAGAGAGAGAGAAAATACTTGTTCCAAGTCTGAGAAGGTACATGTTGTGGAGTTATTGTTGGGCCTGTTTCTAAGCAACCACAAGATTTGGAGATTGCAAGGAAATTGCAGACTGTACCCTGTCGAGCATAACCTACTGAGTCATGCCGTATGTGAATAATTAATGGTGAGCTGTTTCACTGAGGAGATTTTGCTTTACTTACTGGTATTAATTCCCTAGTGATAGGCCTACTACAGTCATCGGTTCCATAGCATCAGATTGCACAATGTGGAAGTTAAAGATAAAATAGTGGCACAAAAGATATTTGATGCTACACAAGGAGATGAAATGTCTTTATTTTGATGAATTTATTATTGGTAACACTTTGCGGTAAGGGTACATGAATTATCGTGAATTCATGCACGATTTCATTCATGATTCATTCGTGATTCATGCATTACTTCATCTCTGAATATCTAATGACTCATCAGGTATTAGCATGAATTCATTGTTTAAAACAACAAAGAATTTGATATAATTTGATATAATAAAACTACTTATTTAGCCTACTTTAGCCTAGTTCCTCATACCTATCATACGTCAACTAAATTTGACCAATTTAACCATGTCAACACTTTAGTTGAGGGGGCACAAATATGATGAATTCATCATGATCATGCTAATTAATCATGACTCATGCTAATTAATCATGACTCATGATGATGTACCCAGAGTAACTAATACTTAAGATCATGTGCTATTTCAACAGGATGTCATTAATGACAAACAATGAATTCATGTTAATTCCTGATAACTCATTAGACTTTCAGAGATGAAGTAATGCATGAATCATGAATTTATCATGAATTATTTCATGCATGAATTCATGATAATTCATGTACCTTTACCGCAAAGTGTTACCAATATATTTTATGTATTTTTGTTGTTACACATTTTGCTTTGTTTTGTTTTTCCTTTATTTATCTTGTCTGGAAGCATGTTGTCATAACATTTAAATGACGTGTAGGGTTATTTTCATTTTGACATGTAGCCTATAGGATATGCATGTATGGATCATGGCAGAGGCTCCCCAGTGATATAGTGGTAGAATAAGAGGTGGGTAAAATGAATTTTGTGATCACTGATAAGAGGGCTGCAATATACAGAATCAGATATTTGATGGAATGATGATGGAAGATTATTGGTGTGGTATTAAATCTTAAATTAAGATAGGCCTAGCCTAATGCAGTGCGATTTGGCATTGTTAAAAGTAGGGGGGGATAAACTCTATTAAGAGGTGGATAAACTTTATTTCCAGAATTTGAGGTGAGTAAATAGCATTTCAGGCCTATAGGCTACCTGTGTTTAGCCACCACCACTATCCTGCCTTTCCACCCAGTAATGCAGCTATGCCAGGAAATAAAGTATGTTTCTTATTTTATTATTTTAAAGGTATATGTTTGCAGATAATGAACATTTCGGTTTCATTCAATAGGCTAAGTAACAGGCCTATCAACATTTCTTCCAAATCTCTATTTTTTGCAAATGCTTTGACAATGATTTGTACAAAAATGTTAAATGTAGGCTACTCAAACCTAATAGTAAAATCTGAAAAACTGCAGAGAATTTTGCAGTGCTCTCAAATTTTAGAGCTATAGGTTCTCTCTCGCTCTCGGTCTCTCAATTCAATTCAATAAGCTTCATTGGCATGACCATTAGATACAGTGTTGCCAAAACGTATAGTGTAAATGTAACACACATCACAAAAAGTATCATCTCTACATTTAACCCACTACCTCCACCTACTTTCCATCCATGGTCAACACAACGCTCTTGAGCACACGCATGCGCCGTTACACACCAAACACAATCCACGTGGGTAGCTAGCAAGATAGCTAACACGAAGTCAGGAGCATCCTACAGATGTGACCCTGTGATAGAATTTCTCAAAGTAAGTACTAACAACCTTATGGCATTTCATATTCTGTGTATCCGTGAATATAGTGTGTATCAATGAACTGTAGCTCGAAAGGCGATTTGAAGTCAGTCGAAATAGCAGGGCAGGCCTCTCTGAAGCCTCGGAGTCTATTTGGGAGAATTGCCAAGGTGTAGCCGTTGTTTAGGCGAAGTTGTGTCGTTAGAATACAAATGCCAACTGCTTGTAACGTTAACGTTAAAGCAGGTTTAATGTGTTTAAATGGCAATGCTGCGTTTGCAGTTTATGGACATGGTTTGGCTGTGGTTTAGCCTAACTTAGCCAAGTGGGCAAGCAAGTGAGGCAACTTAAGGTAACGTTAAGTTTAAACTAGGTAACTTTGTAGACTGTTTTGGTTGTGTGGACTTACCGAGCAATCGTTAGCAATATGTTTGCGTACACTCAGCTGTTAGTACGTTAACGTTAAGTATTTTCTTGTTATCTTTTCAGTTTGCAGTGGTTCTCAGGCAAAAGCATAAGGCGTGTAACGTTAAGTGAGTTGAGCCAAGGCGATCATGAAGCCAAACACGGCGAAAAAGATCCCCAAAATGCAAGATGACTCCAGCGACGATGATGACGAAATGGAAAGGAACTTCGCGCTGCTTAGTAAACACAAAGTACAGTGGAACCCTGATGAAGACGAACCCGTAGGAGGAGATGAAGAAGAGGAGGATGACGAAGATGATGGAGAGGAGGACGATGATGATGATGATGATGAAGATGAAGATATTGAGGAGGATCAGGAAGATGGAGATGAAGAGGCAGAGGAGGAGGAAGAGGATGTTGATGATGCAAGCGGTGCAGTGACAGGTGATGGTGAAGGCAGAGATGCTGAAGAGGAGGAGGAGGAGGAGGAAGAAGAAGATGATGATGATGATGATGATGATGATGATAGCTCAAGTGAAGAGCCAGAAGAGGAACCTACCCATGGAACTAGGCGTCAGGGACAACTGGAGACAGAGGACGATGTGAAAAAAGGTATGGCATGAAGCTCTCATTGACAGCATAGTCAAATATGTAATAAATGTCCTGTTCTAAGACGAGTCCGATAGTCATCTTCAATCTCATAGAATATAGCCAGCATATAGGCACTGTCCATACATCATCTTAAGTACATCTTCGTGATGCCAGATATTTTCAAGTTGATTTGCAATTTTGTTTTCATTGTAGAATTATCAAATATGTCCTTCGAGGAAATCATGCAGCTCCAAAACCGAGTGGGGACAAAAGCCTACAACAAAATTGCATACGGCACAGACTCGGCCAGGAAGAAGAAGAAGCCAGACCAGATGAAGCGCCTGAATAAACACAAGTAAGGCTAGTCCGACCTCATGTCACTGAGCCCATCTGTACCTGTACTCCAAGAAGTTAGTTTGGTTACATGGCCATGAATAACCTGATAATGACTTCAGATCTCAAGGCGCATTTTATAGAATTGTATCCAAAGAGATGCATTCATAACGTTCCCAAGACTACTAGAGCAACAGACACTCTCTCCAATTTCAAGAAACTCTTGAAGACCCAGCTCTTCCAAGAGTACCTCTTGTCCAAGTCCCTTTAACTGGGGACTTAATCTGGAATGCACTAATTATGCAAGATTACTCTCTTGCATTTCCTAACTTTTGCACTTGCACTCCTATTAGCAAATCACAGTCCTAGTAAGGTAATTAACTGTATTGTGTTGTAGCTTGATTGTCACTCTTTTGTTAGTCGCCTTGGATAAAAGCGTCTGCTAAATGCATAAATGTAAATGTAATATTTAAATACTTGGAATATGGTTAAATAATCAGGTTATTCATGTCTATGAACTGCACTGATTGCTAGACCTATGTTAATAAACCTAAAGAAAGCCTTTTGCTCCATAAGATCCACCTGTGTACACTATATGCTAAAGGAGGTTTAGAGAGTTTCTGCTCTGTTTTTAATGTTTTTAAAGTGATATGTTGTTCAGAATTGATATTAAGGCTATCAAGTAAATATCAAATTCTTGTTCTTGGACGTTCTTGAACAGCTCTTTTTGCAGGCTGAGAGTATTAGTAAATTGTTAATGGATTTGATAGCTGCTTCTTCCATCGACCATATAGTTCCACATGGAGGATTATTGATTGACAGGAACATATTAGGTTAGTTTGGATTCTTCGCCGCAGAAGGGAGAGGCAACCGGGATTTAGTGAGTGCTTCTTTAAGGTGGCTAAGGGAGTGAATACATTTAAATGCCATCAATGTAATAAATGTTACCTTTTCCTTTCCTAGACCACAGGAGATTTCCTCCAAGCAGAGAGTGCCCTTCCTCAGGAAAGTTGTACCTGTCAAGAAAGCGGTAAGTTTGTGGAAAGCTCCGCGTTCTCCTGCAGAGTAGTGCTGACCCCTTTGTCACAGAGATCTCCCCTAATGAGCAGAATCTTTTATTCCTCTGTCTCCGCGTTCCTCTGCAGATATCTCGCGATCCTCGCTTCGACGACCTCTCTGGTGAATACAAGCCGGAGGTCTTCTCCCAAACCTACAAGTTCATCACTGACATTCAGGATAGAGAGAAAATAGTAAGCGCCGACTATGAAATTTCATACACTTACTTCTTCAGGTGTGAGGTGTGTGTGTGTGTGTGTGTGTGTGTGTGTGTGTGTGCATGCGTGCGTGCAGAGGAAAATCCTTTTGATTGACATTCCTTGTGACCAGAGACTTCTAAATACTGTGTGTTTCTAAAACTGATTGTGTTTTTTTGGTTGTCAGATAGTGAAGAAGAAGTTGAAGAAGGTGAAGTCTGACGAAAAGAAAGAGGAGCTGAAGTTCCTACTGAAGAGAATGGTGAGTTTAGTCATCGCCTTGGGAATCTATCTGCCAATCAAACTGAAGCATTCAGTGGGTCCTGTCCACATTCCAAAAAAATCTAAAAGAAAATCAGCCTGCCCATATCTGTTCTTTTGAGGCTTCCCAGTGCTGTCAGTAGGTATGAAAACATTAGCATTTGCTACAAAGTAGACCAGCTAACACTAAACTATCTTTCCCTCATCAGTTACAGTAGTGTTGGCTGATATCTGGCTGTTTGTAATTCTCATACCTACTGGGAACACTTAACAGAGTTACGGGTTGATTCACACTGGATAATTCCACTTACATACAGAAATATACAGTATGTCCTCATAATGGAAATAACACGTTTAGATGCAGTGTTCACCAATTAAATTGCATGGTGTGAATTAATTTTTGTAATTCACTATGTGAATTACAGGCTGTGAATATGTAATTCACTGTATTCTGTAAAACATACATTAGTGTTACTAGTTGTATTTCTCTGAAGCCTGTTGTCTCCTCCTGTCATCTTCAGTTGTCTAGTTGGTGTGACCCCAGTTTCAGAATATTTAGATTTCAGAGTTCAACATCACAAGAACACCGTCAGAGATATTTTATATAGAAATGTAACAAAGACTACAAATTATTAGCAATTTCTGCTTTCCTAAGTATGACATTCTGAAGTCTAACCACCACTGCATTCTTGGAAGCCCCTTTTCCTCATACACTCGGAAACAGTAATTGACCGAATTAATAGCGACCGTGAAGTTTGCTCTAGCCTAAGTGTGTTAGCGTTGCTGTGCCATTATCCATTGCTAACGGTTGCCACGGTGTTCCGTTTCCACGGCACCCGTCTCCAGGAGAACCAGGAGCGTGAGCGCAGGAGGAAAGAAGAGCAGCGGGAGAAGGAGCTGCTCTTTAAGAGGAAACAGAGAGAGCTGGTGGGCCAGGGACACAAGCCCTTCTTCCTCAAGAAGTGTAAGTTGCCAAGTCGCTTTTTAGCACCTTGCTTCTTTTGGGATGCTCCTCTGCTGTTTGATGAGGTTGCACTTGTAAGCTCACCTAGCTCAATGTGCAAGGCTGTTCTTTGGAGAGATGAAGTCTTAAATTTGTCTTTTTTGGTCGGTTTGAAATTTACATACACATGTCTGCCCTTGACCTTCAGCAGCAAGACCCTGTTGAATATTCTAATATTCTACTCTTTGAATATGACTCTCTTATCTTCTTGTTTTTTTCCCCTCTCGGCTCCTTGTCTCTTCTTCCTCTTCTCTTTTCCTCTTCTCATTTTCCCATCACCTCCTCTCCTCTCCTCTCCCTTCTTCTCCCAACTTTCTCCTCTCCTCTCCTCTTCTCATTTTCCCATCACCCCCTCACCTCTCCTCACACCCTCATCCTCTCCTTCTCCTCCCCTTCTCTCCTCCTCTTTTCTCCCTTCTCCTCCCCTCTTCTTCTCAACTTTCTCCTCTCCTCTTCTGTTCTCATCGTCCCATCACCACCTCACGTCTCCTCACACCTTCTCTCCTCCCCTCTTTTCCTCCCCTCCTCTTCCTCTCCTCTCCTTTCCTCTCCTCCTCTCTCCACCTCTTCCTCTCCTCCTCTCCCCTCCTCTTCCTCCTTCCTCCTGCAGCGGACAAGAAGAAGCTGGAGCTGGCCGAGAAGTTCAAGGACCTGAAGCGAAGCGGCAAGCTGGAGAACTTCATGGCGAAGAAGAGGAAACGCAACGCCACCAAAGACCGCAGGAGGCTGCCCAAGCAGCATCACAAGAGCCGATGAACATGGACCAATCACAACAGGCTGGACGGACTCTGTTATTGTCCACCCTTCCTCTGATTGGACACTTGTCATGTCACTTCTCCAGACTGGGACTCTATTGTATGTGTGTGTACATAAGACATGTTTTTATATGGTTTCAGTGCCCAGTAAATTCTGTGACTGCTGTACCAGATGGAATAGATGTGTGTGTCTACCATCTGCTCTGATTGAACTTTTATATCCTTCCTTATGGTTCTGCACTCTGTACAGAAACAGAACACCGATAAGACAAATAATGTTTTATTATTTGCAAACACGTGTGTTTTTCCCTTAATTGCTGCTTATTGTGTGTGTGTGTGTGTGTGTGTGTGTGTGTGCGAGTGTGTGCGAGCGCGCGCTGGTGGAACACTAGGGGGAGCCACTTGTTTAAGGCAGCAATACAGATTTGCTTTTACATGATGAGGCTCTTCACTTGTTTGTTTGAGTGAGTGAGTGTGCAATTCCAGTGCCTTCAGGGAGATTAGGGGTTGAGACAGCTGTCAAAACAACCCAGCAGCCTAACTTTTGAACAGCATGATAGAATGCAGGGGATAGGAATGCTCTGCCTGATACTCCATTGAGATTCTGTCAAGAAGTCTGAAGGAAAAAAAACACAACCAGCAACGTAAAACCATTAGGCAAGGTTTGGAGGGCCAAGTTCAACGGCCACAGCATTTTCAAACGTTTTGGCTATGGTCATTCATCCCTACGGTCTATCCTGAAACATTTTGTCTATTTGAACTCGAATTAGATAGTTATTCTAAGGAACCACAGCCTATAATTAGCAAATGAGTATCTTGTTAATGACTAACAAAATCAGGGCAGTTTCCTCATCAAATGAGAGGGAGAGGGAAGGAGAGAGAGAGGGAGGGAGGGAGTTGAGGGGTGCCCGCCCTGCCCTGGCCTTGCCTTCCTCTCTCTGCTTATCATTCCCACCAGTGGCGATCAGGCATTTGCCATCCAGCATGACCTTGTTTGGAGGAGACGCAGAGTAATTACACGTGTCCAAGTCTGAGGGCGGAAATTAATCAGAATTTCTCTGGTTTGCTGTTAATTATGGGGATGAGTGCTATGATATGTATGTCTAATCAGCCCTGCTCAAAGCAGTCGGCTCTTACTTCATTAGGCTATTAAATGATGGGGTGGGAGGGTTGCCTTGTGTTCAAATGAAGATAACAACTGTTTCTGAGAGTAAGGGTACAGTAAAATTATATATACTGTATGAAATGCATGTTACTATTTTAATTGTATAATTTCATGGAAATTATATTTCAGGGAAAGTCATGGAAAAAACAAGGAATTTTCAGTTTGACTTACAATGGGAACCTTGTCATTCTCATTCAGAAATTAACATTTACATCATCAGTTATCCATTTATTTATTTATTTATTTGTTGTTGCCAGTAACCAATGTCTCCATTCACTAGTCTAATTCAGATGACTTTTGCCTTCTGCTACACCATGGCACAGGGACACAACATAAAGATAATATCAAAATGGATGTCGAGGGAAAGTAAAGAGGATGTACTGTATGCTGTGTGTTGGTATGTATACCAGCTTCCATATGATTCATACGCGTTGGGTGGGTTTTGCTCCTGGCTGGTTCAGCTTGGCAAAAAATGATTATGAATAAATGTATTTGTTCTGAAAACACATACTGGACATGGGAGCTTTAACCATTTAGTGAAATTAATGAAAATTGAATAATTTTATTTTCAGTTTTGATGACAACATTTGGGGATTTAAAATGTAGCTTTTGAGATTATCAGGTGGCCTAACTCCCTGTATTTTGCACAGTGCCTGTCACATTGGTACAGAAACATGTTGAAGTTTGTCTGACCACCTTGCTATTACCAGAGAGGTCATAAAAGCACAGACAGTGCATGACTTAACCCACTTCATTCTAAAGCGCATGAAAGACTGCATGAAATAGCAGGGGTCCATAATAAGCTGCCTGACAGCCTATAGACTACTTAACAAAGGCACTTGGACAGGCCTATTGTAATCCAGACAGCTAATGTGCTCTCAAAAGTACTTCAGTGAACAATTCTGTACCACACACACACAAAATCATCAAAGAATGAGCTTGTAACATAATGTGAGGAAAGGACTTGTTTGAGATAATGTACATTTAGTAGGCCTGCACTTTGTCTTGTCCAGATCTCTCTAGGGGCTGCAAGTTTGCTCTCGGCGGGCAAGCTACTTCGCGCCAGGTGAACTCTATTCAACAATATTAGCCTAACTTGTGGTTAAAGGAGAAGTTTAGTGTGATGAGGACCCAACGTATATTGCAACATCATAAAAAACTCGAACGCACCCAGTTAGGGGGTAAATTTTCAGTGGCTAGTTTTAAATGTTGGAACTGTCATTATAGGCCTACTACAAACAAAATGTGGGGCTTTTTTCTGCCTTTCTATGGTTAAAAACAGCCACTAACACCTCGCTGGGTGACCCTGGAAGCTACAATTAGCAAATATTTTTCTCCGGCCTGCACAAAGTTTCAAAATTCTGCTCCCGGCAAACATTCCAACTTTTTATGATTTTTCAATATACATATCACACCGAACGTCTCCTTTAAGAAATGCAATAAGTCAGTGTAGTGATATTTGTGTGTTCAATACAACTTCAAGCCTACAGAATTGCACATGGCTTGTAAATGAGCTACTCCTAGGGAGTGTTCATGATGACCATGCTGTTAAAAACTGGGCTTTAAATCTTTCCAGAAGGTAGAACAGTCAGTAAAAATGACTCCTTTATTTCATTCTGCTGTTGGTGATCTACATATCTCAGGGAAAGTATCTATTTTTATTTAAAACCAAGGAAATGGAATTTATGTTATTTATTTTTTTTACTAATTAGCATAGCATGGCAGAAATATAGGGCATTGTGGTGTATATTACAGATATTACCGACAGTGCAGATTATACCCAATCGAAATAACAGAATCAAGTATGTTACAATTTGTGTTATTGGCTTAGATCCACCCTGACAATCGTGTGGGCTTTCTTTAGAGATAAAGGGTAGAACCAAAGATTCTAGCGTAGCACTCTAGAATCTTTGGGTAGAACTGTCATCAGTAGCCTACCAGGAACCACCTGCACTAGCAGGAAAGAGTTAAAGGGCATATGCAGCGTTTCTCAAAGTCGAGAATGCTTCCTAGGTTGCACACTAGCCTTGGAAGCCGTACACTTCAAAAACGAGGATCCATCAGTGCATCCTTGAATAACAAAGGCCTCTGTCCTTGCTAGAATTTCTAAGGATGCTTGACTTTGGAACAGTACTTGGCGACTAACAATGACGTGGAATGCTCGAAAAAGTAGCCTTCCAAGCATGCTTCCTCGACTTTGAGAAACGCTCATGGACCCTGCTGTGCCTAACGCCATGTGATAACTAGGAGTGTATGAATAGGACCTGAGATCTGTATCAGTCCATGAGCTGTCAGCATGTCGTCTACTTGACAGAGGCACGTATGCGTGGTGTGTGGTTAATTACATTATTATTATCAGAAATGTGGGCTAGCTATGTGGTTAATTACATTATTAGTCCTCAAGACTGATCATTGTGAAATAATGTTTTTTTAATAATGTGTTTTTTCTTAATTCTCTCTCTCTCTCTCTCTCTCTCTCTCTCTCTCTCTCTCTCTCTCTCTCTCTCTCTCTCTCATCAGGGTTAGGATAAGACCTTACCTTTTAAGGAATGATGAATCTTACATGAGGCTTTTGATGGGTTTTTGTCATTTTCTCATTAGCTTCCTGCAGCCTGACACCTACTTCAGGTGTAGTCCATCTCTCTCTCTCTCTCTCTCTCTCTCTCTCTCTGCATCCTATTGCCTAGAGTGATATAAGCCATTTGTAATGTTCTTCTGAGGTGTTTTATGGTGAAATAAAGGATAAATAAAAATAAAAATAAAAAATAAATCTCTTGAGCCAATGAAAGCACCCTTTCCGTTCTATTGTTCTGAAACAGTGTATTGCACGGTTAAGCGCAACAAAACTATAACCTAACTTTTAAATAAGCTACATTTATAAATGCTCACTCTTTTTCTCATTTAGTACACTTGTCTCTTGTACAAAGTACTCCACAGTTTTCTTCTGTTCTATTAAACATCACTGGATTTATTACACTGAGTCAGACCGCTAAGCAAACTCTACATTGTTCTTTTTTGACAGAGCTACTGTTGTATTGTTCCAGGAAACTCTGTGAGTGTGGTTGTGTCATTGGGATGCTTACAGAAATCACATTACTCTATGGTAATATATCCAGAAATGTTCTGTATTTTATATCAAGAGATATAAATAATTCAATTCAATTCTCTTAAATAACTAGTAAAGTAGTATTACTTTTTGTTGTAGCTGAGATGAAATTCAACATTTAAGTTAATGTAACCACTGCTGCATCGCAAGTCTTAAAATCCTCAACCCTAAGCAGTCACAGCACTTTATGTTTACTTGACAGGCACTTAATATGTGACCTTATCTTCAATGTCTTTTTACACAGTTTAAATGTAACACAACTTGATTCATGGTGAAATGTTATTTTGTGTCACTGTACACAGTGTATAGAATGGTCCCCTGTCTCAGCTGAAAAAGCTGAAGCTAAGCTTGGTTAGTACCTGGATGGGAGACCACTGGGGAAAACTGGGTTGCTGCTGGAAGTGGTTTTGGTGGGCGGCCAGTAGGTGGCTCTCTTCCCTCTGGACCTAAGATCAATCCCAATGCCCCAGTGCAGTGATCGGGACGCTGTGCCGTAGGAGAGGCCGTCTTTCGGATGAGACGTTAAACCGTGATCCTAACTCTCAGTGGTCATAAAAGATCCCATGACACTTGTGGCGGGTAGGGTAGGGTAAGAGTACTTTATTTTGTCCTTCGAGAAGGAAATTCTTTCTCTGCATTTGACCCATCGGTGGGGTATACACACACACATGCATACAGATACACACAGTTGTTGGGAAGGGTGTGCACACCCACACACAGAGCAGTGGGCAGCCGTTAGTACAGTGCCACATCCGTGGTTGCTGGACATGAGGAAGCGTTGCTCAATCACTCCCTCATCCTCCTCTTGCACCGGCCGGGAATCGAACCAGCCACCCATTGGTCCCCAGTCCAACTCCCTGACCACGGATGTAGGATGAGTAGGGTGTTGCCACTTACTGCACACTTGCCATCCTGTACAATCCTCTTTCTCCTCTTTCTCTCCCTCTCCTCACTCTGACACACAATATATGACACACTTATATCATGGAGTGATATCCTCCTAGACTGGTCTAATCCTTTTGTTTCTTTTGTTTCTTTTGCCTCTTCTCCCCCTACTGGCTGAGTGGTGAACCTCCCGTCCCAGTATATATATATTCTTTCTTTCAGACTACATTCAGTACTTATGCTGTTCTGTGTAAACCATGGTCAATCTATGCATCAGACTACTGACTCTACAGATACTTTAACTGATTTGAATTGAAATGTCTCCCTGTGTCCTGGCTAAAGTCCCAACCTGGCTCATTCAATCTGGTCCCCTAATCATCTCCCCACTGATTGGCTCATTCCTGTCCGTTCCCTAACTCTCCATCTCAAGCTTGTGTGGGGTGAGCGTTCTGGATCGACTGAGTCTTGTTAAAATGCGACATATAAATACACTGGAAAGGGAGACCAACTCACTAACCACCAATGTATTGGCCTGCTGAGTTAATCACAGAGCATTGACCACACACCAGCTTTAGATAGAGAATGATGAAATGAAAGCCCTACATTAGCAACAAGCACAAAGGGATATTGTTGACCATAGTGAGTCAGGACCTAATTTTTATGACCGCAATGAGCTAGGTCCTCCACATCTCATCTCATGGCCGGCTTAAGTTACTGTAATTAGACTTAACAATTACAGCTTCCTTCATTCCCCTCTCATTTGGGAAATAAAAAACAGACAGCGGAGCGGAAAAGGCGTTTTTTTTATTGCAAACAAGAAAAATTACAAAAAAATTGCAACAAAACAAGACAAATGTACACTACACAAAACAGAGCTGTTTAAGCAGCTGTTTTCCCATTTTTTTTGTCTATGAACAAGGAACCAAAGACCAGAGCAAGCGGTATTCATGTGCTGGTTTCACCTCAATGACTGATGTCAGGAAATGATCACACCGTTGCATGTGATGTTTGCAGCTACACTATATTCAAATGCCGTGCTGTGCCCCATAGTCTGTGAAGAACAGAAGCAATTAGGAGAGAACAGGACTCTGTGTGTGTGTGTGTGTGTGTGTGTGTGTGTGTGTGTGTGTGTGTGTGTGTGTGTGTGTGTGTCTGTGAGAGAGAGAGAGAGGGGGGGGGGAGCTGAAAGAAGAAAAGCCCAAAACCTCTATTAAAGTGATAGAGGCGAGGCAGACACAAAAGAGGACGAGGCGGCGGCCATTAAGTAATTTCCGTTTTTCATGAGCCTGGCCAGGCCTGTGTGTCACTCGCTGTTAGATAACGCACAGGCTCAGGATGTGGAGTCTCCTGAGCACTATTTCACTAGTGCACTCCTCAGAGCTGCTGCTGCTGCTGCCGCTGCATCACCGTGTGGGAATGGCCTTCATTATTCATGGGGGGACTGACTGACTGACTGACTGCATGCCTGACCTGTGGAGGAGAGTGGGGAGGGGGCAGTTGAAGGGAAGTTGATGCACATCAGTGGTCAAGTGAGATATACAGTATGTGTGTGTGTGTGTGTGTGTGTGTGTGTGTGTGTGTGTGTGTGTACAGTAGGTTGTTTTATTTTGATTGACATCTGCTCAGATACTTCATGTTCACACACACTTTGACAGGCATTCAGCATTCAGCATCAATTTTGTGTGATGTGTGATTGATGTTTGTGTGATGTGTGTGTGTGTGTGTGTGTGTGTGTGTGTGTGTGTGTGTGTGTGTGTGTGTGTGTGTGTGTGTGTGTGTGTGTGTGTGACCACACCTTTGGTGCACATCACTCCACATGCACAACGTGTGTGTCTGTGCGCTAATGCGTGTGTAGGTTAAGTTTGATTGACATCTCCTGAAATACATGTTCATTAACACACTTTGACAGGCATTCAGCATCAATTTTGTGTGTGTGTGTGTGTGTGTGTGTGTGTGTGTGTGTGTGTGTGTGTGTGTGTGTGTCTGTGTATCTGTGTCTGACCACACCTTTGGTGTACATCACTCATGTCTGTGTGTGCAAATTGGTTGATTTAATTTGATTGACATCTGCTGGCATACAGGATCATTGACACTCTTCATCAAGCATTCATCATTCAGAGAGAGAGAGAGAGTGAGTGAGTGAGTGAGTGTGCGTGTGTGTGTGTGTGTGTGTGTGTGTGTGTGTGTGTGTGTGTGCCTACATACTGTTACTGATTTGCTGATCTGATATGTGGATTTTAGGGTGCTGTTCGGTGGTCATTGTCTTCTCACAGCCTCTCCTCAAAGCTGTCTCAAAATGCTTTTAATAAATGAGCCTGAGGAGACACAATATCTCTCTCTCTCTCTCTCTCTCTCTCTCTCTCTCTCTCTCTCTCTCTCTCTCTCTCTCTCTCTCTCTTTCTTGCCTCCATTTCCTCTGCAATCTACCAATCTCTCCTTCTCCACCCCTCCCTCTCTCTGTTTTACTCTCACTCCATCCTCTTTTCTCCTCTGCATCCCTCTCTCTAAACCCCTCCACTCTCTTTTCCCATTTCTTCCCTTTCTCTATCTCTCTCTCCCTCCCTCTCTTTTTACCCCTCTCCTGCCTCATCTGCTCCATCCTTCCTTCCAATGTGAATTTCCTGCTCTCTTTCTGTCTTTCTTTTCTTTACTCTGTTTCATCCACTTTTCCTTCCATCCATTCTCTTTCACTTTTTCTCTCTTTCTTTCTCTCATTCTCTTCCAACCCCATCTGCTATTACAATTAACCATTCTATCTGTCTTTCTCCATCCCTTTCTCTTCCTTTCTGTCCTCCTTTCTCTTTTTCCCCTCCTCTCATTCTCTTCCAGCCCCATCTGCCATAATGACCAAACATTCTCTCTCTCTCTCTCTCTCTCTCTCTCTCTCTCTCTCTCTCTCTCTCTCTCTCTCTCTCTCTCTCTCTCTCTCTCCCACTCCTCCCCTTCCCTTCTTTTGTTGTGGGCTGTTTGCTGCCATGGCATCTCAATGGTCTGCTCACTCAGAGTGTGTAAGAAGGGGTCTTACACTTGGCATTAACACAGCACCTTCCACCTACCTAAGATTCTAATAGCCCCTCACCACACACACACACACACACACACACACACACACACAGAGAGAGAGAGAGAGAGAGAGAGAGAGAGAGAGAGAGAGAAAGATATACTTTCTTTCCCGAGAACTGGATTTTCTCTCAGCAATTTATCGCAGCAATTTATGCCTCGCCATCTAAAAAGGCTACTGTTGTCAACACTGAGACCACTTTGTGTGTGTGTGTGTGTGTGTGTGTGTGTGTGTGTGTGTGTGTGTGTGTGTGTGTGTGTGTGTGTGTTTTCTCTCTCTCTCTCTCTCTCTCTCTCTCTCTCTCTCTCTCTCTCTGTGTGTGTGTGTGTGTGTGTGTGTGTGTGTGTGTGTGTGTGTGTGCACTAGATGCCAAGTTACTCAAGAACACTTTTCTGAAAGGGCATTCCAATGTTGTAAAAGCTCTTTCACAAAAGCACATATGGTACCGTTATACACACATACAGTACAAGGATGTTATGTGATCGACTTTCACAAATTAGTAGGAGGAATCGGTTATTCAGACATTTTTACCACTCAGCATTGTGCCCTTGAAATGGAAAGAAAATCAGGCCCTCTGTAATTCAGCTCCAACACCAACAACATTATTTGAAATTCGCATCACCAGCACACGTCACACAGCAAAGATAGCATACAGAAGCCTGTCATATCCCAACAAACCAATGTCTTCAACGATGGCTGCAACAAAATGGCAACAAAATTCAATACTGATTTGCAGTTGAAAACAGTAGAATTGAAATGTATAGACCGATGTGTTTTGCACTTTGTTGAAGCTGGGTAGACGCTCTTGTATTTCTTTGCTTCATTTTCTTTTTTCTTTTTTTTTCTTTTATAAGTCACCAAAAAACATGGCAGGGCTGTCATGGCACACCTATTTCAAGATTGTGAATAAAGTGTTTGCAGTGACAATAAAAGCAGCTCAGTGCACACTGCACAGTGCACTTTTTCAAAACACTGCATATTTTGAGCACTGCACTAGAAGGAATGTGCAGTAGATGGAGCGTTACTGTGCCAAAGAGCTGCACCTGCACCCAAAGCTGTGGTAAAGTGGAGGCGGCAATGGCACACGTCATGGTGTTGAGTCTCGAGAGCTGACTGATGTCTTTCTCATGCCTGTCAGTGGCACATCAGTGGCCTTCTACTACACTCCAGCCTGTAGGACTGTTTCCTTATGCTATCATTCTCCCTCTCTAGCTCTGTCTCTCTCTCCCTTCCTTCCTCCTTCTCTTTTTTTCTTCCCTTCTCTCTCTCTCTCTCTCTGTATCTTCTTTCTCCCCCTTTGTTTCTTCCCTTCTCTCTCTCTATATCTCTAGCTGTCTTCCTCTTCCCTTCTCTCTCTCCTTCTCTGTATTTCCCTCTCTCTAGCTCTAGCTTTTTATTTCCGTCTCTCTCTTTCCCTCTCTGGAATTCTTTCCCTCTCAAGGTGTCTTTCCCTTCCACCGTCTCCCCCTCTCCCTCTCTCTCCTTGCTTCCCTGTCTCTGGCAAGAGCTTAAGAGCTTGAAAGGGTGTGATCTGATCTCAGTGGCTTCCCTCCTGTTCGTCCTCTACAGCGCTGTGTTTGATGAGTCGAAACACAAAACACAACACTGACACTGGTGTCAACGGAGCATGATAAAGACAAAAGTCTTTTGACAGCTTTTTGGGTGATTGTTGAATAATTGGTAAATTGCGGTGCCTGTACAATACAGCAGAGGATAGGCAGAGCGACTGACTTAAATCTGCAATCAGAGTCTCTGATTTTCTCCCTCTGTCTCATGTTTTTTTTTAGAATCAGAAGAAAAGAAAAGAAAGCGGAGATATTCCCTCCATGACTAGAGTGGAGTTTGGTTTTCTGTAGGGTATGCTCTGACCTAATTTGAATTGTCAGAGTTTTTTTTTTTTAAAGTAATTACTAATGTTCAGCTTAGGCAACTCCAAACTGAGGAAACAGGGGCAAAGAAAATATGAAAAGTTCTAACACACCCCTAACACAATCAGAACCTGAAGAGATTCTCTCTGCGGGGAGCCCCCTCTGTCTGCCGGGCACGGAACTGCAGACAGGGGGTAAATTGTCTTGGCTTGGTTGCGCCAAGCTGAGCTTGGCAGGGAGAGTATTCCTCACAGGGCTTCTCGGATCAAAGGAAACTTTTATTCATTTTCATTTGGCCAGAGGCTGTTACAAGTGTAACCTCAACAACTTGTAACCTAACTTATTGTGACTGGCCCTTAGAATCCTATTAGTGTCATTTGTCACAGCTCTGCGTATAGGGTCTGTGTTTATGTACCCCAGAGGTCATAGCAAAGAATATTGAGCAAGATAAACCATCATAATACATTTCAATGGGAGCAAACTGGAATAGGCCTACTTCCTGACTGCATAAATCATTACATCACAATAAGAAAAGGTTCTATAAGTCTGCATAAAGGGGGATTTTTCCCCCCTCCCCCTTGCAAAAATAGAACCAGGAACTGAACAAGCATTGAGACCTCTCGCTCCGCTTGAATCCTCTCTGGTCATAGTGCATCATCTGTGATCTGTTTTTAATGAAAGACCATTCTAGTTCTAAATGACCACACTAACTATAAGTGTGCTGTGTGTACAAAGAATAAGTGAGGACACTAGTTCATTTCAGTTTATTTGGGCTTTGTTGGAGACTCTCATAAGCACAGTGTTTACAGATTTAAATATACACCAGATGATGTAGCCACAGAGACAGAAACAGAGAGCCCTGTGAGAAGATGGTGCATTTAGAAAATATAATTAGGTGTTTGGACAAGATTGTGTTTTGTGTTTGTTAGTGGCACTTGCAACACTTTTTTTTTTTAATTGAATTACTTCAACATTTTTTTTTTACTTTTCTTTTTTGTAACTTCACCAAGATGTTCATGGAATTGTCCAGACTTCCGTTGCCATAGGAACCTAACTAAATCTGTTCAGCCCCAGGGAAAATATATTCTGGTACCCATTATTATCATCATTTTGAATAATATTTTTATTTTCTTTTATTTTTACATGTGAAAGTACTGTTCAGACTACAGTATTAATTCATGGACTGCCCCATTGGGCTTGGTTTTCATCAGTGACTTGCACCTTTAGGACATCCAGGATTAGTGTCATTTCCTTGTTCTTTCACTTGTTCTTTCCCAATTAGGCAATACTCGATTTAATCATCTTTGTTAGAAGAAACTAACATCTGTTCCTTCCTTGACCTTGCCCTGTTCCTTTTAAACACTTCCATATATGGCCCTGCATTCTATGCCAGGGGTTTTATTACCCTTAAAACCACCAGTTTAACCACAGGGATGCACACTTCCAATGATGTGTAAGATGTTTGATACTGTATTTTTGAGTCATGTGTTCCTGTGTTCAAATTTATTTTCTTTTTCAGGCTATAATTTCCAGGATATGACAGTAAGGCAACCACCGATAATGAATAATATTGAAGGAGTTATCCGAAGTGAGTCAGCCTTGCCCTTTTGTTTCACATTACTGTGTCGATGACCATGACTGAATTTCATGCAACACAGACCGCTAACAGTGACAGACAGCGGCCATATGAAAACAAAACCTGTCGACAAAGACTCATGCCTATTAACATCCATCATCATCATCATCATCTACACTGTAAAAAACGATTTGTAATGGTTACTTGAAAAATGTGTGGAAACTCGTTGCCTCAAATGAGATGAGTAACGATAACTTATGTTTTTCAAGTTAAAAGCCCTTTACATCTAAAAAGATAAGTTATAGTTACTCAACTCATTTGAGGCAACGAGTTTCCACACATTTTTCAAGTAATCATTACAAATCGTTTTTTACAGTGTATTGTTTATTCAGGGAAAAATGACTGAGCATCAAGCTCTTTTACAGCATTGCCCTGATTTGACAATAAAAAATATGCAAGCAAACAAAAGTACACAAGGGAAAAACAGAAGACAAAGGAGAAAAAAAAACTTATAAGAATAAAAATGAATAAAAAATAAATCAATTCAAAAACAAGAACACTTATGTACAGGATTCATATCAATTATCAATGCTTTACATTTGTCTGCAGACACAAGTTGGTTCAGTTTTAAAATATCTTGTAGCTGGTTCCACTTATTTGGTGCAAAAAACTGAAAAGCCAGTTTACCTCAGATCTAACTGTAGGTGTTTCAAGGGTTATAAAACCATGGGACCTTGTATTGTGTGAGCTGTCTCTAATTCTTAAAAGTGAACACAGGTAAGGAGGTATTTACCCTGCAATGCCTTGTAAATAAACAGGAGGCAGTGTATTTCCCTCCTTTCAGTGAGGGAAGGCCATCCTACACCCTCATAAAGTTTACAATGATGAGTTTTAAAACTATCACCAGTTATAAAACGAAGGGCACTGTGGTAAACCTTGTCAAGAGCTTTCAAAGAAGAAGGAGCAGAGTGCATGTAAAGAATATCACCATAGTCTAGAACTGACAAAATAGTGGACTGAACAATGGACTTTCTATTTTCTAGAGAAAAGCATGACCTAATCCTATATAGAGCAGGAGTTCACCAACAACTGCTGAGGAAATGTAGGTGAGGGAGCACCTTTGAGTGATTTAATCACTTTCCAAAATTTAGCTGCATTACTACCACAGTCAGACAGATTGTTTAAGTAATAGTTAGACTTGGCCTTCTTTACCAAGTAAGTACAAGTATTTCTTAAATGTCTAAAGGTCTGCCAGTCTCCATCATTACCAGAGGCTTTTGCAGTTACCCAGGCTTTATTTCTTTGAGAAATAATATCATTAAGATCATGAGTAAACCAGGGGTTGGATCTATCTTTTACCCTAAGCCTCTTTAAAAGGGCATGTTTGTCAGCAAGTGTGTTGAAGATGGTCATGAAACACTGTAATGCTACATAAACATCAGGTATGAGCGTTAAGGATGTGAGACAAGCTTGCAGGTCATTCAGAAAAGCCTTAGGTATTACTTAGGTATGCCAAACAACACTGGTGGATTTACTCCTGATAATTCCTTAGACATGAAATAATATTTTCAAATGGAGTGAAATTTGCTCTCTGTAGCCAATTTTATGTCAATTTTGACAGATGCTAGTGTTGAGGAAGGAGAAATGTTTTGGAGGCGAGAGGCAAGAGTGCAAACTGACACACTTTCTATGAACTCAGTCATCATAAAGCATAGTGGGATCCATTCATTAGGTCTTCACTATGTCAAGTGAAGCTGCACCGTCGCTGTCCGGTTCTTCCTCTCAGAAAATATTGTTCTCTAATGACCGGCGGACAATACTTATTATGTTATGTTATTATGGCAGTGTACTAGAAGTATACTAATTTCATATTAGAAAGTATACTTTAAAGTTCATTTTAGGTTTACAAAAGTACACTTAAAAAAGTACACAACAAGTGTACTTTTTTATATAGCATGCTTTGAACTCACAACAACCCACATCACTAGTCAGGCTCCTTAACCACTATGCTATTTCTTCCCCAATTGTATGTTGTAATAAACATTAAAGTTTACTCATGTATCTACATACATTTAATTGCATAGATAGATAGATTGACAGATAGAAAGTGCAGTTGTGTAAACTAAATAGTGTACTTATTGTATACTTTAAAGTATACTTTCAGCTTGCTATTTACATACTGGAAATATGCACCTGAAAGTATTCCTCAATTTTACTCAAACACAGGCTTGATAGTACCGGAGAGAGTATTGTGAACATAACAAGTGCCCTGTCCTTGAGTTTTCTGTCTTAAAGCCTTTTGCCATCACTGCACTTGACCCATACATGGTTAAACACTGTTTTGTGTAACTATAAGCAGTACAAGTTGGCTTGGCTTGGCTTGACTTGACTTTTGCCTATTACAGTACTATCTCAGAGAACAGAATCATTTGATGTAGGCTATACCAGCCAGGTTATGTGGTGTTGTGATTCAGAAATTTTTGATGGAACACACAGAATTCTTTGCAAAGGGATATAGGATGATTATTATTGTTCATATCCATTTCGGACTGAAGATCGTTGACTTTGGGATGAAACAGTTTTGAGGAAGAGCTACTGTTGCAAGCAGTTTCAAGCCATTGCAAAAGATTCAGTTTCAGAGTTTTAGACATTGCAACCAGTCTCATAAAACATGCTTATCTGTGAGACAGTGGATTATGACTTCTTAATTGTAATTTAGAAAACCACTGAAGATAAAAAACGTTAAATTTGGCATGAATTTCTGGAAACGTATCTTAATCTGGTAAAATGCCAATATACCTTTGTTATTGTTATTACCTTGAAATGAATTAAGAGTACAAGGACTTCAAAGACCGACACTTGGCTGAAGTGGATAGATGCTGGCTTTGAGTCAAAGCCTTACTTGCAAGTAGGTCATGCATAGACAAAAAGATGCAAAGAATCAAGTAAATTTCTGAGAAAGCACATTCTGGGAATGTTCCTGTTTTGACAAAGAAGGAAGCATTCTTGGAAAGTTGTGGTCATAACCTCTCTCTTTTCTCTCATCTCATCACTTGTGTGTCTGAGGCGGACCACAATTACGTTCCGCTCTGTGAGTCTGAGGGGCCAATAGTTACACAGTTAATGGCCAATGTGCTTAAAGGAATTATCTGGAGTGAATCAACACGTAGCCCTGATGTTTTATAGTGCTAAGCGCTACTGAAAGGCACCTCAATGATACAATTTCGTGCATCGTAGACCAAGTTTGCGAAACGGCAGCTAACACTGACTGAATGAAGCATGTCAAAAACGAAACCTAATCAATTTGCTTTTGTTTTGAAATGCCCCATTCTGTTACCGTTAACTGCCGCTGCGCTATCTCAGTCTGCATTGAATGAAATCCATTGATTGATGTTTCTATCAATAGCGCTTGGCACTATAAAACAGTAGGGCTACGTGTTGAGTCACTCCGGATTTTTCCTTTAAATGTGTGGCCAAAAGTTGTGACATTTTTTTAAAAGGTTCTATGGGATGTTGATGACTTTGGTAATGAGTAGGCTATGTCCAACATTGTTTCATTGAACATTCATCATCATGTTTTATGAATGTATGCACTGGGTAAAATGGATTGATGTAGATTTTCCATGTAATTTCCGTCTCCCTTTTTTAATAGGGGGTTTTGCCTTTCATTTGATAGGATAGTAAAGAGTCAGGAAATTAGTGGGAGAGATGGGTAAGGATCGGTAAATGACGTCCGTCCCACTGAGCCATGGCGCCTCTTTATCTCTCCTTTTTAACAGTTTTATGAGGACAAATGTCTGATTCACAGTGCTACAGCTGTGGGGAAAAGTTTAGTGATTCATAAGCTCAGTTTAGGTATGTGATGTTATAAGAACCTTCAGGGAACTCGGGAGCAGTGTCTGTGTGTGTGTGTGTGTGTGTGTGTGTGTGTGTGTGTGTGTGTGTGTGTGTGTGTGTGTGTGTGTGTGCGTGCATGTACGCATGTTGAAGCTGTCTGCTAACTAAGTGAATGTGTTGCTTCTAGAAGGTTACATAAGTTGTGGTTATCCAATGATTTGAGTAGATGTGTTGCCAAGCAATGAAGTAATCCTTTGGGATCAACATGTGAGCGAGAAGTGTTCAGATGTAAAGTCATACAGATGTACAGATGTAAAGTCAAGTGCCAATACAATTATTATTAATTTATAGAAATATATTCGTATCATATTTATTATCACTCTAACTCAGATTTTATTGATTTGGCCTGATTTGTTTGTACTTGATAAAAAAATATTTCAATTTCCAGTCGATAGAGATTTCCTGGAAATTAGCCTATTATTAAAACAACTTAATTTTTGAATATTTCGGAGAATGGATTTAAAGGCTTTTGAATCAGATCTTTTGTTTCTTTCCCTTATTGATCTCTGTTTCTGACTTGATTTCTTACACACACACACACACACACACACACACACACACACACACACACACACACAAACACAAGAGAGAGAGAGATACAAGCTCCCAGTAGCCCTGACAGACTCTGAGGCACTGAAGCATCTTTTCTCCTCTGTCACTTACTACCGTATAATCTCAGCCCATTACCGTAATCTCATCCAACACTCCAAATCATCCAATATTCCTAATCAGTAGTTGTCTTGCCTGTCAGACATCCCCTTGCCATTGACTCACGCACACACACACACACACACACACACACACACACACACACACACAAGCAGAGTCCATAACTCGTGCAATTGCACAGAGAGCCTACAGTAATTGCTGTTCTCTGTCAACTCCTGGTTGTTCTCCACTTCAAGGCACATTGAGAGTTGTAATTCTGCCATTTTCTATTTCAGCATCTCAGCATTTTTGGCAGGCTATGATTCTTTGGACTCAACAAGACAAACAGTATTATTTATTTGCAGTCTCCCCGATTGTGGTTGAGGAAAGAATGCAAGGGGTGTGACAATGGAAATTGACATTAACGTTGCTTTCATTTAAGACAGGCAGCTGTGCCAGCCGCTTGTTTCAAACCCAATTTGGTCGATAGACACACATATTGTCTTATTCAGTAAGTCAGCTACTCTAATAAGATTAGCGCTGACTACGGAGTGACATATGACTATTATTTTCCTATACAAAAGTGAAAGACCTGATTGACCTGGTAAGGAAAAGAAAAAAAATAGTTCTGGATTTTAAAATGAAAAGATCCTTTGTTATTTTTTCTAAAACTGACTGTTCCGGTCGTTGATTGTTGCATAGGCATGACAGCAGGAGGTCACCACAATATATTACTTCATTTTTAATTTGAATGTGTTTCACAAATCAGATCACGTTAGAATTAGCCTACTATAATCTTAAATTACTGGCATCTTGAAATAATGAAACGATGTGACAATACACGTTACCATCGAGCCTACAGCACGAATTTGTTGCGGAAACATCAACAAGAAAGAATGAATACCGGTAAACCATTTGGAACTCTGGCTTTTACCTCTACAGTCATGTAATTAGAATTTTAGCGCAATCTGCACCATACCAGCTTAAACAGACAATTTTAGAGAGCTAAATACCATCCGAAACTAAAAAACAGGCCAGGCCTCTATTTGAGACAGGTCACAGGCCTATAACCCAAACCTGTAGCCACACCAGGCGTGTAAAAAGAGACATGCGTCTATTTGGGACTGGGTTATTATTTAAAGTTTTACGGTATGTAATTTCTTTATAGATCTATATTACTTTGCTGCTTTGAATAACGGCTACATGGCTTGGCTGGAATCTGGCCTTTTACTGTAACCAGCAACAGTGTGGTCACTCTTACTGTGGAGACATGACAGCACTCTTTCATCTGAACTCTGACTGTTCCAGGACAGGCTACCACAATGTACAGTATGCTCTTTTTATAATTACTAGCAGGAAAAGACGTATGCCCAGACCCGAGTTAGTTATCAGTGGGTGTTTTGTCTGTGAGCTGTTCACTTCACTTTAGCAAACAAAATAGCGAGAAAGGTGACAGTCCGTCCGCTTCCCATTTTACCAGGTGGCCGAAGTGTGATGCAGTCCAGATGGCAAGATCTAGAATTTGGCATGTAAAGGTTGAGAGTTATTTGACAGACTCAACCCATTTTAGCATCTTCACCTGGTAAAGTTCCTCTACAGTCCTGCTCACTCACATTAGTTATCTAAGAAAAGAGAGTTTTTCTGTTTTACAGGCCTATACCAGCAGATTAAGGAGAAGATGACCGCTGACTCAACTCAAGGACAGAAAAGGGTCATCAGGCACGTCTTTAAACTTGGCCAGCTTTATAATCATTCTGTCTTAGAACGTGAAGCAAACCATTGTGTTACCCTGCTTACCTCTTATGTCAGGCAGGCTGACAGTCTCCCTCAAATTAGAACAATTAAAAAATAATAATAATAATGATAAAATAATATAATAATAATGCACTCCATTTACTGTTTCCATTCAAGTTAGGGCTACATAGGTAGGTTTATTGTTTACATACAAGAACATCATGAAAAGCCTATTAAACTCTGTTGTTCAATATTGTTCTCATTTTTCTATTATTTATTTCCACAAAGATTGTTCACATGTGTAGCCTATGTGTTTTTTTTTTGTCTTTGTCTGTGCACACATTGCAGGCTTTCTCTGTACACCAAGGACGTGCCATGCAGGATTGACGGATGAAGCCCAATGCTAGGAGAACAAAAAACACTATTCATCGCCCCCAAATGAGGAGCCCGAAAACTTACAGTAACTATAGCAACTAAGCAGAGGAGTCTGTGGAGTTTGAGCTTATATATTTGTAATTTTATTATTATTCATATAATTTTACTTTTTTGCATTTTTTTTTTCATTAGTGACATATAGGCCCTATACTTCTTTGAACACTGAAATGATCAATCATATGCTGCCTATGATATGCTGATCAATCATATGATATGCTTGTCATCTTTCTATTGTGTGGTATTGAGTTGGATGGCATAATACTTTTTTTATACCATCCTTCTTACATGTTTAAGTTTTTTTTCCCTGATCCTTATGATGTTGAACTTTTAATTGGAACCCCTGCTGAGGTAAAGTCCCTGGTCCTTGGCTGAATGTGAGTGCGTGCGTGCGTGCGTGTGTGTGTGTGTGTGAGCTGGGTAACAGCAATACCTTATGGTAAAATAGCCTACAATTTTTTCCATTCCAAACCAGTGGAGTCAAATCATTATGGCAAACAGGATTTGTATGGATTATTGCTGCCAATGTAATTCAAGCTGAGACACATAGAGCACACATGTTTCCTAGATAAGAAGACGTCATTTTTGAGCTGTTGTGCACTTCCTTTCCGGTTGAAGAATGAAATCAGAGGCGTGAGTCACTCTCCTAAAACTTCTTGTAAAAGTTGTGAACCAAATGTTCCCTATCATCTCAACATCATCTCTCCACTCTACATGAGAACCAGGGTTTCAAAAATAGCCCGACAATATCTTAGGGAATTCCCTCTGCTGCCGCAGTTACAGCACATGCATTCAATTCCATCTATATGTGACTCTCCAGTGCAAAACCAGTCGCTAGTCGCAAGCTTCATTTCTGAGAAAATTCTAAAAATGGAATGCTTGCACCAAAAAAGTCAAATTTCACATTTCAGCATAATCTGACAGTGTAAAGTCTACACTTTCAGATTGTAATTAAACTGTGCCGAAATTCATACCTTAAAAGGGTTAACTTAGCTGTTATATCAAAGATTTCTAGTGCTAATTGGTTTGTACAGTAAACTACAAGGCAGGTGAACGTTCGTCATAGATTATAAGAAAAAAATAATCTGAATGTCAAGGGCTTTTCCATTTTTTTGAAACTATAAATAACTTGCAGATTATGTTGGGGTCCATAAAATTAATCTAGATGGAGCTAAGGTCGGGTGGAGAATCTGACTGAGTTGTAAGCTAGCTAGTCAGACGGATTCTAAGGTTGACGCAGCTATTAGCATAACTGGAAGTTTAATAAGCTGTTAAGTGTTAATTAGTGCTATAAACAGAACAGCCCAAGTATTAATTGTCTGCTGAGTGTTCTGCTTCAAGGATATCACTCATTCAGATGAGGGACACGACAACCATAAATCCCATACTGACAGCTGCATCTACACATACGTACACATGTAGCATCGTAAAATATCAAACCATCCACTGGCTCTTACCTTTATGGTGAACTTCAAGTTATATCCATGTTATATCCATATTTCATGTAAAGTCCAGAAATAGGGGTATTCCTGTCCTGGTTGCATGTTAGATAAGTAGGCTAGATATCTGTTAACTGGTTTGGTTAGACTTATAGCTGAATTCATTCAGCTGAGTTCACTGATGTTCACTAATGTTCAGAATAGCTAGCCTAATAAGTCCCTTGCCACAATGCTAATAAACTTCACCGTTGTTTGACTCCGCTTTTCAATTCTGACTTGTAACATTGTAACACTTAGAACGCCCATATCTTTGTCATTTGTAGTCCAATATTATCGATTGTGGTATCATTTCAAAGGTTATTCTGAAAAAATGCGACAAACGACTGGTTTTGCTGTGCAGGGTCACATATGGTAAATGAAATGAAGCATAAACATAAATAGATCAGATCATAGAAATGATTAGTCTAAACCAGGGTTTCTCAAAGTTTTGATAGGTGAGGGCCAATTTAGGGACCCAACATCGAACTGAGGGCCGCCAAAGGGGCGGGCGGAGAAAAACAAAAAAATCCCATTTGTAATTGTCTTAAAGGAAAATACCGGAGTGAATTCAAGCATAGCCCTGTTAAAAGAGCTTGCTAAATGCGCTAGTTAGCGAGTGGAACAAAATAATTTGGTACAGCACAGACAGAACGCGAACACAGATGCGTACAGGCACTTTACACTGATTCAATGGGACCTGACTCTTGGAAACCGAAAGTAAGATCTGAGGTTACATTGACTCAATGTAAAGTGTTTTGCGTTAGCGTTAGGTCTATGCTGTTCGAAATTCTTTCATTTCATGCGTAATGAAGTGTTAGAAGGGTTAGAAATGTTAGAAGGCTGTTAAATGTTACATGTGTTTGTGTGGCCACTCTCTTTATGAAATAAAACTCTGTAAAGGATTCCATTTTTTTAACCAGTATAATCTCTTCATTAAAAATACCCATTTAAAATGTAAACACACAAACCAGTACTTACACAGCAAGACAAACAAAAATGCAAACAAGAATCAAATAATCTTTTACAAACCCTAGTTTACTGTTTTAAGCCAAAAACATCCTCACAACATCAACCAAACACATGGCCAATGCATATCTCCATTATAAATAATCAAATAAATAAAGAAATATATGCATGATTTTGTCTGACCTCACTGTAAATCATGTCTCTAATTTCTGTCTCTATTGTTATTTCCTTCTATTCTTGGGCAAACTTTCTAGCTCTTCAGTTCATACATTTCCTTGGAATGGAACTGCAGACATTTAAAAATAGATTCAGCTCTTTTTTAACCTCCTTCCCTCTCCTTCCTGCACCCGTCCGAAGTCACCCATCCTCCGTCACCCCAGTTTCCGTTGCGCCAGACCCCCGCCGAGCCTCATGTCAGGGGCAGAGCAGTGGCGTCTTGTCTGCCGACAGTCCCTCTTCGGGGACGTTTGCCCTGGTGCTATAAATAGCCACCCGGCCCCCGCTGTCCTCCTTCGCTTTGTCAGAGATGCCCGAGAGACAGGAACCTTCCTGCCGACAGGTCACTCGCTGTGGCTGACACTGTGAAGGTGACGAATAAAGCACTCTTGCATGCTCTATGGAGTTCATGGTTGGGTAAGGAGAGTTCTTTTTTGTTTTTAAGATAAAAGTGAACTTTTAAGGTTCTGAGAAGAGTGATTTTCTCCTTGAGTGTCCCGCAGGGCATGAACTAAATGTTTGATAAATGTTCAATGAAGATGGTGCCATTTCCACCATTTTTTAAAACTCATGTTGATGAAATGGTACAGAGACAGAGAAGATATGTGGGAGATTGCGCATTTCAATAGCTAGGACAACATACTTGGAAAGAAACGGCACATAAAGAACTGCACACAATTACAGGATCAATTTCAACATATTCACTGGATCACAACAATCAACTGGCAACAATCACCTTGTCAAATATGTTTTCACCCAATATTAAGGCAGACATTTTCTAGAAAGCCTCAAAACCTTAAGAGCCCAGACATTCTTAGTTGTCAACCCTTGTACATCATGAAGTTTCATCTGTCCACTGAGCAGTGAGTCGTATTTTACATCTAAATAATTTCAGACTAACACACCTTGCATCAGTCCAATGCACTTTACCCTAAACAAGAACAGCGCAGCTTTCCATCTTGTCCACGTTTGGAGATTGCACACAGATCAACAACCCCGCATTCCATATTCCGTAACATATTCCTGTCGGAAACTGATTGCTTCCTGTAAAATTCCATATTCAAAATTCCATATTCAATATAGCCGTTGGAAGCTGTTTTTTTTTTGTTGTTGTTGTTTGTTGGTTCCAAATTCCAGAATGAATGGTGGGTCCAAGCAGCATTATCCCGGGCTAGACACCCTATCTGGCTGTTGATTGGTTAACATCAGTGCTCCCCCTGCAGGAAGTCCAAAGCGCTACGTCACGTCTCCTCTCCCTCTTCCTCTCCCTCGCTCACCTCTGCCAGGGTGCTCAATTCTTGGACCGCGACGTGCGGTAGAGCGACTGGCATGCTCGCTACGGGCACCATGACGGGCACCTGCATGGGTACAGTCAGTGTCACGGGCACGGTCATGGCGCTCACACCCGTGGCGTTGGGCACTCCAGAGGTGTGTGTCACCACTATGCTGTTTTTCTGCAACTCGGCTGTCAACGCTGGGGACATACCAACACCCACCCCACCACTGCCACCACCACCAGCGTTCACCCCCGTTGTGGCGTTGGCTGTTGTTGTTCCCGAAATCGTGTTCATCGCTGACCCCTGCAGGTGTCTACGGTACTGCACAAAGCTACAGGTCTTGAGCACAATAGCCACCACGTTCTTCCCCACCAGAACGCCAGACACACGCGCCTCACGGTACAGCAGCAGGTTGCCGCCGCGGATCAGAAGCGTCACAATGTTGATGGTGGCCAGACTCAGGATTGGGTAGAGCATCATCTTATGGGGCGCAATGTTAACCCCTTGCATGCTGATCTCGCTCAGCGAGACACAGGGCAGCACCAGCAGCAGGATGTAGCAGTAGAAGAAAGTCAGACCCTCCACCCAGAGCGGCAGTCCCCGCCGCTGCGGTTCCCAAAGCCCGGCTTGAACGTCCAGAACGTCCAGCAGGTCCACCACCACCCAGAAGAGGCGGCTGCGGATTTCCTCCCGTTTGCGAACCGGCCGCACGTACTCCATGTGGTCAATGGCGGCCAGAGCGATGTAGAGGATGGGGATGCACACCGATAGGAGGAGGGTCAACGCTTTGCGACCCAGCGCATCCGTCATGATGAAAGCAACGCCTCCGCTTCCTCCACCGCCAGTGTTGCTAACACCCCTGCCACCATCAGCGCCACCATCTCCTCCCGGACCTCCCAGACTGGGGCCTGCTGAGGAGGCTGGAGGGGTGGAGGTGAAGGAGGAGGATCTGGCTTTGTAATTCTGGTAGACAAAATACACCTTGATCTCCAACACGAAGACGTAGAAGAACCAGAGGACCATGGCGTAGCCACGTTGGGCCGAGCGGACTTCGGCGCCCACCCACACGGCAACGTAGCGCAGCACGATCAGGAAGCAGGCGTCACCGACCAGCACCATGATGCACACGCCCACCTTGCGGGTCCCGGCGCTCTGCTCCACCAGGTAGGCGTCCAACAGGGCCATGCTGCAGACGATCAGCGCAGTGGATAAGCACACGTGGGGTTTATTCACGGGGGGAGGGGGAACCATTGTGGAGCAGCTGATGTTGGTGGGGGGAAGATAATAAAGATGGAAAAATGGCAAGAAATGGATCAATGAGAAGAAAAAGAAGAAGAAGATTATGATGAGGTGGAGAAAGAGGAGGATGAAGATGGAAGGTGGATGATGAAGATGAGAGGATGGAGAAAGTTTTATTTGATTGACAGGCAGTCCCACATGTGTGGGTGAAGAGGGACTCACAGAGGACCAAACCGTAGAAGTGGGGTATTACAAATCGAACAATGGGGGAAGTCTCAGAAGAAGTAGAGGATGGAAAAACTGGACAATAGAGAGATGTACAGTATTGGTGGGGAAAGGAAAAGGAAGAGAGGAAAGATAAGAATTCAATAGTTGTAGACTAGAAGGGAGAACCAGAAAGATATTAGAAATAAGAAAAAAATACCAGTGAGAAGAACTCTCAAAAAATGTCAGGTTTGGAGGTTAAAACCAGACTGGCCTAAACTAAAAAAAGAGACAGAGAAAGAAGCAGGCTTTCTTGAGAGAGAAATGGAAAGTTCTGGTGACTTCCAGAATCCACAGAGAGTATCACTGGTCCATTGTCAAGAAAAGTAGGATGGAGAAAAGTAGAGGTTTCTACTTTTCTAATGAAGACTCTTAACTTGATACACTTCACCATTGTACGAGTAACCATAATGGTTTGGCATTTCTCGCATTGAATAGGGGAGCTCATCTACCTGATCAAGAAGAGCATTGAGGAAAGGACAGTGATTATGACTGGCAATAGACTGAAAGTAATGGAGGCTGGTAGTCTGAGAGTTGTTCACCGGGGGATTTTTTAAGAGATAATTGCTGGAGAGATTGGCAGGCATGAGAGGTTTACTGGCAGTGATTTTGTATTTGTTTCTTTTTCTTTCTTTTTTTGTTTTTAATTTTGGAAGGGTGTTGGAAATGGCGTTTTATGTGCCGCCAAGATTGAAATAAACCATGCTTGGATGGAATGTGTGTGTGTGTGTGTGTGTGTGTGTGTGTGTGTGTGTGTGTGTGTGTGTGTGCGTGTGCGCGCGTGCGTGTGTGTGTGTGCAAGATACTGTCACTAGTGATGCCAGGACACCATATCCCCAAAGAAGGGCAAATAGGAAAATGGAAGAGAGAGAAGGAAGGAACAGATTAAGAGATCAAGAGGCCAAAGAAGAAAATGTAGAGAAGGAGTGAGACAGAGAGAGAGGGGTGGGGGATTAAAAAGAAGTTGTTTTCACTGAGAGACACACTAATATTGAGGGAAATGTGGAAGATAGTACGCTACCTTTAATCTAACATCGCTCGCTTCATGGCATCTTATTTACGTCAACATCTCAAAATTCTACTTTAATCTGCAATCTGCCCAGTCTCTACCTTTTCTCTCTCTCTCTCTCTCTCTCTCTCTCTCTCTCTCTCTCTCTCTCTCTCTCTCTCTCTCCACTCCTCTCTCCCCACACCTCCTCCTTCTCCTCAACTCTTACACCCCTTTGCATAAGCATCCAGCGCTCACATCACCACACACAGCCACACACACACACAGCCATACACATACACACACACACACACACCCACACCACCCACCTCTCACCCGCCCCCTACCACAGATACCTCAGCCTCCTCTCTATCACACACCCCTCGCCCCCCACTCCTACTCCTACCCCTACCCCCCTCCCCCGGAAAGGGGACCACTGGCGCTTGTGCCGTCTGTTCCAATTAATAGCTAATGGCATCAGACACGGGCACAGCCTCTGAATATTTCAACGACCGCGTGCCTCAAGGTGCCACTCCAAGCAGAGGAATGAAGAAGAACGACGACAACGAGAAAGATGATGATAATGATGATGATGATGATGATGGTGATGATTGAAGTGGAAGTGTTGGGGAAAAGTGGTACTGGGAAAAGCGCTTACAAGTGTTAAGCTTTAGGCTTCATTAATGAAAACAAAATAAACAAACAAACAGATAATAAATAAATATAAACATGTAAATCCAGTGACTCCTCAGTGTGTCACAGTGCTCTGGAATGCATCATAATGATTAAACCACAGCTTTGAATGCAGGCAGTTATTATCCATAATCCAATTATCCAAATGCCTTTCTCCCAGTTAGAGCGCAGATGTGGTGGAGCGAAAATGGCAAACCCCAGCAACTATTCCCCCGGTCTCACTCTCAGCACGCTCTTTGGTCAGTCCATCTGTCCGTCTGTCCATCCACAAACCCACTGCTATATCCAGTCAGTAGAAGCAAGGTCCCTGAAAGGAATCAGGTCTGCTTAATCCACTCTCAGACCCCCAGAGATACTCCATGCGCCCTGATCTATAATCCATGCTGTGGGCTTGAGAGACGCCAGGTCTGCGGTCGGAGAGATTACACCGCCTACACATGAGGAGTCTTAGAAGGAAACAAAAGTGTAGTGCAAGCGTGTGCACTCCGTTTGTGTGTTATTTCTCAAATCTTTCTTGGTGTAGACCTGCAAATAAAAATGACTTGATCTTTAACTCAGTGAAGCGATTGCCCTCCCCTAAAAAAAAACAACACATAAAGTAGAAGTCACAGTGGAGGGGAACAGCAGCAATAACAACAACAACAACAACACAAAAAAAAACTTTGAAAGTTGATTCCCAGGACACAATCCTTTGGAATCCCCTGGGTTTCAGGTGCAAAACAAAAAGCCTGTGTCTCCGGTATAAAGCTCTCTTTCTGTCAACATCAAAGGTCCTCCATCTGTCCTGGATGTCAAAGCAACGTCAAAGCATGTTGATCCCGGAGTGTATTAATAGCCGTCGGAGTCTCTTGCCTGTGCACATGGAGCCCTACCTGAAGTGTCCTCCTCCGCCGTGCTCCTTCTGCCCCCTCTCTGCTTACACAGGGGGAGCAGCGATGGTGATGATGATGATGATTACTCCTGAAGGATTACCTCCGCCAGAGACAGTTTTCTACTGTTCTTCAAAGGGAACAGATTGTCACTCTAGATCCCCTCTCTCTCTCTCTTTCTGCGTCTGTTTCTTTCTTTCCTTCTTTTAGTGTTCCTGTGTGTTATTCTGGAGTGAGCCAATAAATTGGGTGATCGATCGACCGTCTCTTTTCCTCACCGTTCTTTACCACAGCTGAGAATCTCCTCGGTGGTCTGCCTTTTAGCAGTCAAGAGAGATTAGGTTAGAGTCTGCCCTTCTCTTTCACTCTTTCTTTTCTCCTTCTCTTATCTCTCTCTCCCTTTTTTCCTCCAATTCTTTATACTCTCTAGCGCTTCTGAGAGATCGTTATTTTTGCCACAGCTGTCTCCAGGGAGAGGAAGTTGTTATCAATTTTCTGTTTTCCTTTTCTTCCTTCTCTCTATCTCTCTTATTCTCTCTCAGTCTTTTTCTCTGTCCTCCACTCTTGTCCGAGCGCACCGAGAGCAGAGAGACTTCGCCGAGCGCTCGCATCGCCGAGAATGAGTCTGACTCGCTACCGTCTCCTGCAGCTTGCTCTATCACCCCCCCCTCTCTCTCTCTCATTCTCTCTCTCACTCGTTCTTTCCCCCCCTTTCTCTACTCCCTCTATTATATTTCTGTGGTGTGCACCCAGGCGTTGGAAGAACCATGCTCAGCAACCTTACATTGGAAGAGAGAGAGAGAGAGAGAGAGAGAGAGAGAGAGAGAGAGAGAGAGAGAGAAGATTTAGTTGACTAAAAACAGAGGTAGGGAGGGCAGAGAAAGAGGAAACCCTGATTACAGATATCCATGAAATATAACTGTTAAACTGTCAATATATGAAAATAACAAAATAACCCAATAATAATTTGGGACGTGTGTGTGTGTGCATGTGTGTGTGCGTGTGTTTGTGTGTGTGTGTGTGTGTGTGTGTGTGTGTGTGTGTGTGCGCACATGCGTGCAAAATATGTGCATGACAAAAAAGAAACACCTGCGCTGCTATGGGCATGTTTGTTGGACAGAGTAAATGAGCACCATTCTGTGTGCAAGTATTTGTGTGTGTGAGTGTGTGTGTGTGTGTGTGTGTGTTGTGTGTGTGTGTGTGTGCACAGTGTATGTGTGTACTACAGCAAAGGGGAAATATAAAGGCTGAAGGCCCCTTCTCCCTCTCCCTCCTTTTCTTCTCCCCCTCTCTATCCCTCTATCCACAAGGCTTCACTCCTCTCTCCCCATCTTCTTTTTCTCTCACACAAGATCACTCCATCCATCCTTCCATACCTCCCCAATCTCCCTCTCTTTCTCCCCTTTCTCTCATTCTATCTTCTCTGTTGCTATTTCACCTTCTCTTGTTTCTTTCATCTCTTGTTTCCACCCCACTTAGCCTTGACCTTTGACCTGGAAATAAAAGCCTTTGAAGCCCTCATTAGTGTTAGGTCAGAGTTTTTGAGCAGTAAAATGGAGTTGGTTTTAATAGAGCTACTGGGCTTTCACTCTTGGCTCTAGAACCTTAACTAGGGGAGATTAAGATACCAAGGTTACAACTGCATTGCAATTACATCTGCAACATTCCACTGTGCCATTCAGTGCCGAGAGCCTACAGACTTCCAAGAATGCAAGGACACAGAATGAGTTGGAGAACCCTGCCCTATACTCTGTCCAAGTGTGTTTTTTTTCTCTTCTGTCTTTCTTGCTTAGTCTCTGTCTCTGTTCTTCTTCCTTCACTTCATCCTTGTCCTCTCACTTGCTCTTCCATTTGGTGGTCAGTGTCATTTTTTGTTGGAGAAAGCCCTGCTGGTGCAATATATTTCTGAACTGATTGAAACTGTGTCATGGCTGTGTGTCATCCTTGCACTTTTTCTCTTTCTGTATGGGTGGGTTTTATTTTTATCTATCTATCTATCTATCTATCTATCTATCTATCTATCTATCTATTATTATTATTATTATTATTATTATTATTATTATTATGTAATCAACCTATGTAATATGTGTTGACTTCACCCTTTGAAGATTTCTTTTTGTATAGAGGAAATCTTCCTGTAATATTTTACATATATATATTTCCATCCCAACCCCCACACCCCAACACCCCAACACCACTACCACCCCCCCCCCCCCCTCTCTCTCTCTCTCTCTCTCTCTCTCTCTCTGTGTGTTTCTCTGCCCAGAGACAGGGGGATGTGTACTTTTAATCATGATGGATTTAAGGGTTGGGTTGGGTGGGGGCCTGGAGAGGAGAGGAGAGGAGAGGAGAGGGTTGGAAAGGGGAGTGGTGGTGGTGGGTGCTGCTCTGTGGGTCCAAGCATAGCCAACTGTGATGACCAAACAGAACTGGCAGCAGCAACAGCAGCGGTAACAGTAATAGTAGTGGTGCTGGTTCGGTAATCTCTTGACTGTGTGTGTGTGTGTTTGTGTGTGTGTGTGTGTGTGTGTGTGTGTGTGTGTGTGTGTGTGTGTGTGTGTGTGTGTGTGTGCGCATGGTGTGTGTGTGTGTGTGTGTGTGTGTGTGTGTGTGTGTGTGTGTGTGTGTGTGTGTGTGTGTGTGTGTGTGCAGTTGCCCATGCTGTCCTCTCTGTGGGTCTGGACCGGGCTCCAGGGGTGGGGGTGTTAGGAGGGAGGGAGGACAGGCGTGAAGGAGGCCGAGACACGCACCAGGGAGCTGGGACTATTGGGTGCTGTGTCCCCCCCCCAGACCCTTCTCGTCTACTTCATTGTTCGCCCTCCATCCTCTAACCACTGACCATCACCACCACAACCCTGGGGGATGAGTGAATCATTGGAGGAGATTTAGGGATGGTGTGTGTGTGTGTGTGTGTGTGTGTGTGTGTGTGTGTGTGTGTGTGTGTGTGTGTGTGTGTGAGAGAGAGAGAGAGAGAGAGAGAGAGAGAGAGAGAGAGAGTGAGTGTGTGTGTGTGTGTGTGTGTGTGTGTGTGTGTGTGTGTGTGTGTGTGTGTGTGTGTGTGAGAGAGAGAGAGAGAGAGAGAGTGAGTGCGTGTGCGTGTATGTGTGTGTGTGTGTGTGTGTGTGTGTGTGTGTGTGTGTGTGTGTGTGACTGGTGAGGGAGATAAAGGCCCAGTCCCATTTCTATCACTTCACTATCACTTCCCCTCAATTTTGGCCCTAACACTCGGTTTGCGCGTTCATGTGTAAGTGTAGGGTGTCCCAATACTTTCGGGACCGAGGGATAGTGGCTTTCAGCCCTCCAAATCGCCCCTTCAAACGGAGGGAGGTCGGGTGCAGACTTCGAACGAAGTGAAGTTGAAGTGAAGATGAAATTACCCACGATTCTTTGCGAACTGCGTATCGGTACCCGATCTGTGTCAGACTGCCCGAGCTGTGTCCCGTTCTCTCAGCTCTGGATAAGAACTTAAAAAATATAGCTACTATTGCAATTAAGCATGTATATATATATATTTTAATGTTGGGATGTCTTAGTTTGATGTAAATTCAGTTGAATTCCGCACTGGTGTGTTAAAACATGACTATTAGAAAGATCGATATTTTTCAAAGTGCGCAAATCTTTCACCAGAATTACCAGAGCCTCTCATGTGGGTGATGATAATTGTCGATGACGGCTTTTGAACAGTTTACCCCGGTTAAGAGCCTTATATCCGTTCAGTGTTAACGATAGACGCATGAAACAGGT